>APFE030536114.1:96732-171260 GCA_000404065.3 Pinus taeda | reverse complement strand
ATTCTTGACATGGTCAGAAGTATGCTGAAGGCAAAACACTTGCCGCATGAGTATTGGGCAGAAGCTGTCACTTGCGCAGTTTACATCTTGAATAGATGCCCAACTAAAGCTGTCATGAACAGAATTCCAGAAGAAGCATGGAGTGGTCAAAAGCAAATAGTCACTCACATGAGAGTATTCGGTTGTGTGGCTTATGCACATGTACCAGATCAGCTAAGGAGAAAGCTTGATAGTAAGGGGGAGAAGTGTGTGTATGTTGGCTATTGTGATGAGTCAAAAGCATACAAACTTTATAATCCATCTACTAAAAAATTTCTTGTAAGCAGGGATGTGCAGTTCATTGAAGATGAAGCTTGGGATGGAAGCCTAGAAAAGACAGTGAATATGAAGACAATTGTGTCTCATCAAGAAGAACAGGAAGGAGCAGCAGCAAATAATCCTTCCTTGGTGGTTCCTCCTCCACCACAGCAAATTCAGCAAATCACACCACAAGCTGGAATTTGAACAGCTTTAAGAAGTCAAGGCAGTGCTTCTCCAAGCACACCACAGGGATCTGAAATACCCTCAAGTTTGGATGGAACTCCAAGCACACCAAGAAGACCAAGATTCAGAAATCTGAATGAGATTTATGAACAAGGAGAGGTAAGTAACAATACCGGTCTGAATTCATTATTCGCTTTATATTGTCATGTTGATGACCGAGTTCATTTTGAAGATGCTGTAAATGAAGATAAATGGATTGAAGCAATGAATGAAGAAATTGGTGCAATTGAAAAGAGTAACACATGGGAGTTAGTGGACCTCCCTGAAGGCAAAAAGGCCATTGGAGTTAAGTGGGTCTATAAAACCAAAAGCAATGCTGAAGGCAAGATTGACAGGCACAAAGCAAGACTTGTTGTGAAAGGCTACAAGCAGCAACAAGGCAGAGACTATGATGAAACCTTTGCACCAGTAGCAAGGATGGAAACAGTCAAAACAGTGTTGTCTATTGCAGCACAACACAAATGGAAGATTTATCAGATGGATGTTAAATCTGCATTCCTGAATGGAGTGTTAAAAGAAGAGGTTTATGTTGAACAACCTCCAGGTTATGAAGTTGATGGCCAAGAGCATAAATTTTGCAAACTGAAGAAGGCTCTTTATGGGCTGAAGCAAGCTCCAAGAGCATGGTACAGCAGAATAGATGCTTATCTGATTGAGAATGGGTTTGATAAGTGTGATGGTAAACCCACACTCTACATAAAGGAGAATGACGGTAAGATTATTATTGTTGTTTTATATGTAGATGATTTGATTTTTACTAGAAATGATGCTTCTCTCATTGCTGATTTTAAAGCAGTCATAAAGTGAATTTGAAATGATTGACTTAGATTTCTTAAGATATTTTCTTGGAATTGAAGTAGACCAAAGTGAAAATGGTGTTTTCATTTCTCAAGATAAATATGTAGAAGCAGTGTTGAAGAGATTTAACATGCAGAATAGCAAGGCAGCTGTGACTCCAACTGTAATGGGGCTGAAATTGACCAAAGAAGACAACAACAAGGATTTTGATCCAAAATTGTACAAGAGCATAGTTGGTAGCCTTATGTACTTGACTGCAACTAGGCCAGACATTATGCATGCTGAGTTTAATATCCAGATTTATGGAAAGACCGAAAGAGACTCATTGGCAGGCAGCCAAGAAGATTCTAAGGTATGTGAATGGAACGAAGGGGTTTGGTATTTTATACTCCTCTTCTGAAAGTTTCATGTTGACAGGTTACACGGATAGTGATTGGGCTGGAAGTGTTGATGATAGGAAAAGCACATCAGGATATGTGTTTCATATGGGATCGGGAGCCATCTCATGGGCTTCCAAGAAGCAACCAGTTGTGTCTTTGTCAACAGCAGAGGCAGAGTATGTGGCAGCAAAAGCAGCAGCATGCCAAGCAGTGTGGCTGAGAAGATTTCTCAAAGATTTGTGTCATGCACAAGAAAATGGCAGAACCATTTATTGTGACAATAGCTCAGCAATAGCTTTGTCTAAAAACTCAGCTTTTCATAAAAGAACAAAGCACATAGATACCAAATTTCACTTCATACGTGAATTGGTTAACAATGGTGAGATTGTTTTGCAGCACTGCAGAACAGAGGATCAGCTAGCTGAATCTTGACAAAACCAATAGCAAAGAAAAGATTTTATTATTTCAGGAAATTCCTGGGTATGCAGCAGTTGAAATTAAGGGGGAGTGTTGGAATTTAATTCCAACTGCAACAAAAAACAGCTGGACAGAAATCTGATCTTCTGTAGATATTCCAGATTGTTCAATGCCACAAAGTCACTCTTGATATTTTGCACATTGATGAGCATTAAATTCTCAAAATTGAATTCCGCTACGACCGCTGACTTGTTTTCATGAGAAAGGCATCACCGCTTGCTGCATTCAATACGCAGATAAGCATTAGAAGATATTTTGATTATTTTACTGTATAAAATCAGATATGTTTTTTCCTATAAATGTAATGAACAACAGTTATGTTTTTAGAGTGAGAAAAAGAGAGAAAGTTAGAAGAAAAATAGAGAGTCTCTTTTGTAAACGCACAGCAGTGTTGAACCTGCAATTTTCTGAGATAGTGAAAATTGGTTTCTGGAACTGAAGTGTTCCTGTTGTTATCCCTCTGTCAAGAGGAAGACGAATTTGTATCAGCTTGTTTACTGTTTATGAATACAATTTTAATATTTACAGGCTTACTGTTTAGCTTGTTTACTGTTGTTGTTACACCAAGCGTCAAAATCACGTTGCTATTACATTGTAAGTCTGAAAGTGACTTGACGTTAATTGTTGCACGCCGCTGTTACACCAAGCATCAAAAAGTGACTTGACATCAACCGTTGCACGTTTCCATTACACTGTAAGTCAAAAAGTGACTTGACGTCAAAACGTGTTGCTGCAACACCAAGATCAGCAACTAACGGAATTACGTTGTTGCAACACCAATAACAGCAACTGACAAAACTGTGTTGCTTTTACACCAGTTTCACATTGCTATAACACCGTATTCCGCAGACATTTTTTATTATTATTTCCACTATGCAATTATTAGTTTTGTTTATGAATTATCAGAAATTCTAACAGTGTTGCTGCAACACCAAACTACGTTGTTGCAACACCAAACTGCTTTGCTGAAACACTATTTCCAGCAAGCAGTTTTCTTAAAAACACAGTGTTAAAAACATAGCATTTTTTTTTCTATTTGTTATGGAATTTACAGAAAATTCTAACAAAACATAATTATTTTTTTCTTTTATTTTATTAAGTTACTTAAAGATTACTATAATAAGTTGTAATTAGGAGCAGTGATAATTAGCTAGAGTCATTGTTTTCAAACAGTGAAGTCACTATTGTAAAAAGCATGAAAAGAAAATGTACTAGACAACCATGCAATGTTCCGTATGAGGAATAACTGATATAACCAATTGAACAAACTAACAATAGTTAGGACGGTTTGTAAAAAGTGCTATTAAAAAGTGAAAAAAAGCACAATACAAGGTTCGGACTCAGAGAGAAATATGGAAAGAAAAAATACGATTTTGTGTGCACATATATCCCTACAGCGTCCTAATCATTTGTGAAATACTTTTTAGTGAATTACTGTGTAAATATTATCACTGCATGGTCACAGATCTTAAATCAAGAAGGGGAGATATTCGAATTCAAAGATAGGCAAATTCAGAGGAGGAGTAATGGCGCCCATCTACAGGCGACTCCACCAGAATAACCAAATACACAACAAAGAAATCATTTATACAGTTTCCTATATACGAAATGAGAGCTTGCCATTCCAGTGAAGAGAAAAACCACTGTAAATCCAAGTATGCGAATTTAAAAACATAACCAAATTCAATTCCATAGTTGAGTTCATATACAGTCGTCAAAATTATTGTTCATTTACATTCTGTTCAAAAGCTTAAGAGCGAACCCAGTTCACAGACTTGGGAACCGTAATAATTACCCACATAAACCAAACCCCATAAATCCCCAAACTCATTCCTACAACTCAACAACGGCATTACACGACAACAGAACTAAGCACAGACAGTGGCTCGAGGCCAACAAAAATACCAATCCACACACCGTAAGACTCAGGACAAGCAAACCACAAGTAAATAGAACGACGCTACTTGGATTTCATTCGGGATAGTTGAGTGTCCAAGCACCGAAACCCTCGATAGCTCTACCTGCGAGGGAAACCAACAAACGAGATTTAGTTGCAATGGAAACAGAATGAACAGGAATTAAAAAAATAAATAAATGAACAAACATTATACAGGGGTTCCATTGACCTGACAGACAAGCCATGACCGCTAAATCCTCGGATTGTCTTCTTGCTCACAAGGAGCCGAAGACGTTAGAACCAGATAGAAGAACAAGTGCAAAGATCTAGCATAGAAGGGTAGCTTACCAGGTAAGTTGGCAGAGGAATCGACGGAGAACACCATCGTTAGTTTGCCGAGACCATGCATGAATCGAACCAGTGTTGAAGAACGAGACCAAGAACCATATAATTATCAACCAACACACAGAGGCAAAAAATAGTGAAAACCCAGGTGATAAATCGAGTAAAGGACGCACAGAGGTAGAGACCCATTACAGCCGACATCAAATCCACAGTAACAGTCGACAGACAAGCAGAATACCTGAAGAAACAAAAAATCTTATGACGGTTTCGACAGTTTACTGGACGAACAAAATACTCCCAAGACAAATCTAGAACCAATGGAGCCGTGAAGACCGCCATGAGCGTGCAACTTGAAGAACTTGGAGCAACAAAACCCCGAACAAGCTAAAGGAACCCACATTGAAACTGTGTAGACTACCAAGAGCTCGTAGCTCAGAGAACCAGGTGGACAAGCCTCAAACAAGCACGGAAGCATCACAGTGAAATCACAGTGAAATCGCAAGGGTCGCCGAGAGCTCGCAGAGTGAAGGACCGGGAGAAAACACAATAACCAAATGAGCACGAGGGTGGGGAAACCCTATACCAAGGCGGGGTTTTAGAATTCCAAGGAGGGATATATACCCACCTATTACATAAATAATGTACCACTACCGTAAAATCTTTCAATTAAACACTGATTGAAAATCAAATTGCCACATATCCGAAATCCTGTGATTAATAATATTAATTGATAGTACAACATTAAGTGGGAAGTATCGATCACGGGACCATGTGGGCTGGCCCCATCAAGTGGTATCAGAGCAGGAAATTTAAAAAAAATGGAAGTCCAAAGACAAGGACGTGGAAGAGGTGTGTGTAGAGTAGCAGAAGAGGACTTGAGAGAAGAGTTGACAGTGCTTACTGCTCGCTTAAAAGCAGTGGAGGCAGGAAGGAGTAGAGACCCAGAACTTGGGGATGATAGTGAAGAAGAGGCAATAACTACTACAGACGAATCAGAGCAAGAAGCCTCAGAGATAAGACTATTGATATCGGTACTATTAGCCAGCAGCAAACCCAAACCTGAGATCCCTAACTATGATGGCAGTCTATCCGCAGATGTTCTGCTAGATTGGCTAAGTGAGTTAGATAAGTATTTTGAAAATGAAGAGATCAGTGAGGACAAAAGAGTTAGATTTGCTACAACCAAGTTAAAAGGACACACTGCTTTATGGTGGGATAGTGTCCAAGTGGATAGGAAGAGGATGAACAAGCTACCTATAAAGAAGTGGCCAAGAATGGTTGCAAAACTGAAGGGAAAATTTTTGCCTAAAGACTATCAGGTTGAACTTTATCGACGAGTGCAGAATTTAAGGGAGAAAGGTGTGATTGTAAAGGAGTACACAGAGGAGTTTTATTGCATAAATTTGTGGGCTGGTTATACTGATGATACTCCAGAGAACACAGCGAGATATGTGAATGGCTTGAGGCTCGAAATACTTGATGAGATCAGTATTCTCTCTCCACGAAATATAGAAGAATCCTTTTAGAGTGTTATAAAGGCTGAATAAAAATTAACAGGAAATAGAATAATAGGGGAGGACAAGGAAATGTCAGAGGATGAGGATAGTCCTACTGCAAAGGGAGAACTGCTACTAACAGCGGAGAAGGCAGTAGCTCCAGAGCTTCAGGGACAACAGAGAAGGGATATAGCACCAAGGGAGGTCAGCCAAATGGTTGTGGAAGGCGAACTAATGTCTAGTTCTACAGGTGCCATAAGTGGGGGCACAGATCCTCTGAGTGCCCGGAAGCTGAGCATGGTGGCCAGAGGGGAGCATTTGTTGCGTAGCTTGAGCAAGGTAAAGCACAACCCCGGGAGGTAGAAAATGTGGCAGAAATAGGAGAGGCTTTAGTTTTAAACAAAGTGTTGTTGAAGCTAGCGAAGGAGACAGCTAAGCAGACCCAACGGAAGGCACTGTTCTGAATAGTTTGAAAATCACATGGAAAGTGTTGTAAATTAATCATAGACAGCGGAAGTACAGATAACTTAGTTGCCACCGTGATGGTGGAAAAACTGGGATTAAAGCAGCTTAAGCATCCCACCCCTTACAAGGTGTCGTGGCTACAGAAAGGCCACCAATAATTAGTTGATGAACAATGCGAGGTTGAATTTCACATTCGCAAGTACCAAGACAAGGTTGTTTGCAATATTATGCCAATGGACGTATGCCATATACTACTACGGAGACCATGGAAATATGACCGGAAGGTGACGCACAATGGAAAGACGAATTGTTACAAATTTGTGAAAGATGGAGTCAAACATACGCTTGTACCCATCAAAGAGGAGGATGCAGTAGAATCAAGTGGAACAAAAGCATTGTTAATAGGAGGAAAACAGTTTGTTAAGAAGATTGAGGAAAACGAGGTGAATTAGGTGATTCTAAGGAGGACAAAAGTAGTGTTATTGAACACAGAAAAGTTAGAATTTCCTACAGAGGTTCAGGAGCTGTTAGAAGAATTTAAGTACATTGTGGTCGACGATTTACCAGATAAGTTGCCTCCCAAGAGGAGCATTAGCCATCATATCGATTTCATACCTGGAGCAAGCCTACCAAATAAGGCCGCATATAGAATGAGCTTGAAAGATAATGAAGAGATTCGTAAACAGGTGCAAGAGTTGTTGGATAAGGGACTGATTAGAGAAATCTTGAGCCCTTGTGCAGTACCAACAGTACTCGCACCCAAGAAGGGAGGAGAATGGTGGATGTGTACGGATTCGTGAGCTATCAATAAAATCACTATTCGGTACAGATTTCCTCTACCCAAAATAGATGACATGATGGACTATCTTAGCAGAGAAGCTTACTTCACGAAGATTGATCTGAAGAGTGGATATCATCAGATCAGGATCGGAGAGGGAGATGAGTGGAAAACAGCCTTCAAAACCAATGAAGGGATATATGCATGGCTAGTCATGCCGTTCGGTTTAAGCAACACTCCTAGTAATTTTATGAGGTTGATGAATGAGATGTTAAAAGAATTTATTGGCAAGTTTTTGATAGTTTATCTTGACGATATTTTAATTTTCAACAGAACGAAGGAAGAACACCTTCAGCATGTTCAAAGAGTGTTAGAGAAGTTATAGCAGAACAAACTGCTGATAAACTTCAAAAAATGTACTTTTCTATAGAAGGAACTAGTTCATTTGGGGTTTGTAGTCATAGAGAAAGAATTGAAGATGGATCCAGAAAATATCGCAGCAATCATCAACTGGCCATCACCCAAGAGCTTGTTAGAGGTACTTAGCTTTCACGGATTGGCAAATTTTTATTGGAAGTTTATTAGAAATTTCAGTGAAATCTACGCACCAGTGCTAGACACCATCAAAAAGGCCAGTCAGCCTTTTTGTTGGACCAGAGCAGCAGAGGACAGCTTTCAGCTTTTGAAGCGGAAGATTACAGAGAGGCCAATCTTGAGACTACCTGAATTTAACAAACTTTTTCAGGTTCGATGTGACGCAAGTGGAACATATATTGGTGCTGTGCTCAGTTGGGAAGATAGACCGGTGGCATTCTTTAGTGATAAATTAAATGAAAGCAGGTAGAAATACTCCTCGCATGACAAGGAATTTTATGCCGTGGTCCAAGCTTTAAAGCATTGGAGACACTACCTACTGGGTAATGAGTTTGTAGTATTTTCTCATAATTCAGCATTACAATATGTAATGCAGTAGCACAAATTAAACCATAAGCACGCCAAATGGGTAGAATACTTGGAGAGTTTCACTTTCATGCTAAAGCACATTAGTGGGCAAGCCAATAAAGTGGCAGATGCCTTGAGCAGAAGAGCTTTGCTCTTACAAGAAAGCAAAATACAGGTGATGGGATTCGAACATCTAAAGGATTTGTACCAGACTGACACAGACTTCAAAGAAGCCTTTGAAGCCTGCCAAAGTCCTGGGTTGAGAAATACAAGTCCATGGTTGGACTACAATTTGCAGGAAGGACTATTGTTCATAGGTGGACAGTTATGTATCCCGAACTGTTCGATGAGGGAAAATATTGTACGGGAAAAACATAGTGGTGGTCTAGCTAGTCATTTTGGCATAGACAAAACTTTGGAGCAGCTCAGACATTTTTATTACTAGCCCAGAATGCGCAGGTATGTACAACGATATGTGAATGGGTGTAAAGTCTGCCAACTGGCGAAAGGACACAGTCAGAATACCGGACTTTACACGCCACTACCTATTCCGAGCAGGCCATGGGACTCAGTCAGCGTTGACTTTGTCTTGGGACTACCTAGAATGTAGCTAGGGTATGACTCAATGATGGTGGTGGTAGATAGATTTCCAAAAATGGCTCATTTTATTCCTTGCGGAAAACTAGTGATGCCACGTATGTAGCTCACCTGTTTTTCACGGAAGCTGTTAGATTACATGGCCTACCCAATTCTATCATTTCTATCAGGGATGTAAAATTCACAGGACAATTTTGGTGCACCCTCTAGAAAAAGTTAGGCACGCAATTGAATTTCAGCTCTGCGTATCATCCGCAGCCTGATGGAGAAATAGAAGTGGTCAACAGGGGTTTGGGAAATTTATTACGGAGTTTGATTGGGGAAAATTTACGATTATGGAATCGTGCTCTCGCTCAGGAGTAATTCTCTTATAATGATTTGCCCAATCGTAGCACCAGACATAGCCCATTCCAAATCTTGTACGGCATGCATCCTCGAGGAATACATGAGTTTTGAGATTTGGGAAAAATTAGAACGGAGAATCGCAGATGGAGAAGATTTTGCCAAAGCAATGAGCGAACTACATGAACAGGTAAAATTAAAATTGCAGGACAACGTACTAAAATACAAGAAAGAAGCAAATTCAAGGTGAAGAGGAGTACAATTTAATGTTGGAGATGAGGTCCTCGCGCACTTGCGCAAGGATCGATTTCCTAAGGGCACGTATAATAAATTAAAATTTAAAAAAAATTGTCCCTGCAAGACCTTGTGTAAATTCTCAGCCAACGCCTATGAAATTTAGCTACCACCTGATATAGGCATATCACCTAGTTTCAATGAGGTGGATATGTTCCCATATACTGCCCAAGCAGAGGAAGATAGTGTGGTACGTCCAAAACGGGACACCCAAGTTGGAGACAGTTCTTGGATGAGGCATATGCCTTCGGCTCAATCCCATGAGATTGAAGGGATTCTCAGTACCCATGTAGCCAAGAAGACACGTAGGAAGGAATATCTACGATATCTCATCAAGTGGAGAGACCGTCCAATGGAGGACAGCTCATGGATCGATGCGGCACAAATACGTAAGGTTGGCTATTTGGTGGAGGAGCTCATGGAATGGAGCCATGAATTTCTTTTACCCTGGGAGCCTGATGCAGGAGCATCTAGCTGACAAGGCAAATACAAAAGAGAGTGGATATGGCTTCTGAAGAGGACAGAGAGATTAGTTCATTGAGTGGAAAACATTACTGTAATAAGTTGTAATTAGGAGCAGTAATAATTAATTAGAGTCATTGTTTTCAAACAGTTAAGTTATTGTTGTAAAAAGAATGAAAATAAAATGTGCTAGACAACCATGCAAAGTTCCGTATGTGGAATAACTGATGTAACCCATTGAACATACTAACAGCAGTTAGGACGGTTTGTAAACAGGGCTATTAAAAAGTGAAAAAAATCACAATACAGGGTTCAGACTGAGAGAGAAATATGGAAAGAAAAAATTCAATTTTTTGTGCACATATATCCCTACAGTGTCCTAATCATTTGTGAAATACTTTGTACTGAATTACTGTGTAAATATTATCAATGCATGGTCATAGATCTTAAATCAAGAAGTGGAGATATTCGAACTCAGAGATAGTCAAATTCGGAGGAGGAGTAACAACGCCCATCTACAGGAGACTCCAATGAAATAACCAAATACACAACAAAGAAATCATTTATACAATTTCCTATACACGAAATGAGAGTTTTCCATTCCAGTGAAGAGAACAACCACTGTAAATCCAGGTATGCAAATTTAAAAACATAACCAAATTCAATTCCATAGTTGAGTTCATATACAGTCATCAAAATTATTGTTCATTTACATTTTGTGCAAAATCTTAAGAACGAACCCAGTTCACAGTCTTGGGAACCATAACAATTACCAGCATAAACCAAACCCCATAAATCCCCAAACTCATTCCTACGACTTGACAGCGGCATTACACGACAACAGAAGTAAGCACAGACAGTGGCTCGAGGCCAACAACAATACCAATCCACATGCCGTAAGACTCAGGACAAGCAAACCACAAGTAAACAGAATGATGCTACCCGGATTTCATTCCGGATAGTTGAGTGTCCAAGAGCTGAAACCCTCGATAGCTCTACCTGCAAGGGAAACCAACAAACAAGATTTAGTTGCAGTGGAAATAAAATGCAGGGGAATTAAAAAAAAAATTGAATGAAAAAACATTATACAGGGGTTCCGTTTACGTGACAGACAAGCCGTGACTACCAAATCCTCGGATTGTCTTCCTGCTCAGAAGGAGCCGAAGACATTAGAACCAAATAGAAAACAAGTGTAAAGATCTAGCATAGAAGGGTAGCATACTAGGTAAGTTGGCGGAGGAATCAATGGAGAACGCCATCATTAGTTTGCCGAGACCGTGCATGAATTGAACCAGCGCTAAAGAATGAGACCAAGAACTATATAATTATCAACCAACACAGAGAGGCAACAAATAGTGAAAACCCAGGTGATAAATCGAGTAAATGACGCATAGAGGCAGAGACCCATTAGAGCCGACACCAAATCCACAGTAACAGTCAACACACAAGCAGGATACCCGAAGAAACAATAAATATTACTAGGGTTTAGATAGTTTACTGAACGAACAAAATACTCCCAAGACAAATCCTGAACCAATGGAGCCGTGAAGACCGCCGAGAGCATGCAGCTCGAAGAACTTGGAGCAACAAAACCACGAAAAATCTAAAGGAACCCCACATTGAAACCGTGTAGACTACCAAGAGCTCGTAGCTCAGGGAAACAAGCGGAAAAGCCTCAAACAGACATGGAAGCATCACAGTGAAATCATAGTGAAATCGCAAGGGTCGCCGAGAGCTCGCAGAGTGAAGGACCGGCAGAAAACACAATAACCAAATGAGCGCGAGGGTGGCGAAACCCTATACCAAGGCGGTGTTTTAGAATTCCAAGGAGGGATAGATGTCCACCTATTACATAACCAACGTACCACTACTGTAAAACCTTTCAATTAAACACAGATTGAAAAATCAAATTGCCACATATCCGAAATCCTGTGATTAATAATATTAATTGACAGTACAACATCAAGTAGGAAGTATCGACAGCGGGACCACATGGGCTGGCCCCATCAAGTTGAATAGTCTTTATTTCTCTCCCTAATATGCTTTATGTCCAACATCTAAGGCTATTACAGAAGCAGAAACTCCTTACCATTTCTTCCTAATGTAGTGCTTCTATGCTTGCCTACAGTGTAGATATGGTTTTGAATAACTACTGGGGCGATAGAAAGCCCCGTTTCGACTTCGTCAGCTGAGATGCCAGTAATTGAGATCCATGTTCCCATGACAATGGAATGATTTCTTACGAGAGATATGGGGGGATCAGATGGGAGACAAGATGTTGCATTTGTAATACAATCGTTGGTTTGCATGTGCTCCACTTCCTGCTCCATCATGCATAGGGCCGTGGATTTGGAAAATGAAACAAATATTGATACTGAAATTAAGTCTTTGTAATGAGCTTTTGATGCTCAGAGTATTCCTTAAATAAGGCATTTACTCGTTAGGAATAAGAGGTATCAATTATATTATGTGTATTTGGAAGAAATTGGAATGTCATACACAATTATGTCTTTTTGTTTGAATTTCTTTCGAATATAGTCCGGAAAGTGAGTGGGCATGTTATTTGTCACTACAGTAATTCTTTGCGGTCCTTTTGTTGTTTCCATTAGTGGGCATGTTACTTTTCTCACTATAGGGATTCTTTGTGTTGTTTTTGTTGTTTCCATTTTTTTCAATATAGCCTGGAAAATATTTGAATGGAAATGCTTTTTTTTTCACTGCGGGCATTGTTTGTGGTCAACACAACTACAACTTAAGAAGATAAAAGGAGGACATATCTAAGAGTGACGAGCAAGGAATTTAAAGAACCAGAGCCAACTGAAACTTGAGAAGCTAGTACAACAATTCCTTGTAAATAACTAAAAATTGTAGTTGTAGCTGAAAATGTATAGAATTCTTATTCCAATTCACTATATCCTAGGCAATGAATATAGTGTACTCAAATGTGAGTCTCTATGTTTCATGCATTCTATATACATAATTCTTATTCACTATATTCTAGGCAATAATATAGTGTACTCTAATGTGAGTCTGTATGTTTTCATGCATTCTAATAAAATGTAACCCTGCCATCCTTGCAATCAGAAATAGAAGCATTCTTTCTTAGTTTGAAAGTAGAAAGCATAAATAGTTTTACAAGAATAAATAGAAACATTTTTTTTAAATGGCAAGCAGAATTATAAGCTTTATTTTCAAGTTTGAAAGCATAAAGTAGAAATACACTTGCAAGTAGAAATAGAAACGTTTTCTTCAAGATTTAAAGAAAAAAGTAGAAACATTATCAAGAAAATGTATTTCCAACATAAACATAATGAAATTCAAACACTAAGGTGTCTTAGATCTAAGACATTTGTGATCCATAATGTAGATGTAAATCTTTCGGATTAATCACGTAGTTAAGATTTGGTCGATGTTTCAAACCAACTAATGTGGTTCATCCTCAGGACAAGGTGAGAAATCCATCGGATTAAATAAATAGTAAGGATGCAACATTGATGAGAGTTAGATCTTAAAAATTAGTTGTTGAATTAGTTAATAGGCAAAGAAAATACTTATTTTGGACTTAGTGCTAAGGAGTTATTTATTAAAATATTCTATATATAGTTAATAATCGCTGTTAAGGAATAATTAAATATAAAATATTGTATTTCAATATTATTGATTCATGTAAAGTAATTATTTAATAATAATAATTTATAGTATATTATTTGTTAGGGGTTGACTTATTCATATTAAGTAAAATGTATTTGGTAGAAAAATCGTTGTTAGGAATTTAAACTATTTAATTCCAATAAAATTCAATAATAATTAACTACAAATATCAATCTCTATATTGAGATTATTTATTAATAATATCAAGTTTATATTATTTGATAGAGAGGTGCTTAAATTAACTAGAAAAATATTACTAGTTGTTTTATATTGTTATGAAAACATATTATGGACATTAAAAATAATAATAATAATAATAATGTTGATAATAATAAAGATAATAACAGGGGATCAAGACTGAAACCAAATCAAAATAAACCAAAAAAAAAATAAAGAGGAGAAAGGAGAAGAAAGGGATGATGAGTTATGATGAGAGTGCTAGAATCCATCTCTTACTCAATTTCCAACCATCATGCGTATTAAGATTTCTGGCATGCCTTTCGATCTCTATCATCTCCCTAAGTTTCCTCTGGGGAAGTGATCTACCTTAGCAATAACTTGGAATTCTTCAATGCACACATGGTGCTTTGATTTTTCTACATGTTGCGCTAAGGCTGATGAGTGGGAGTGATTGTCTCTAATGTCTATTGCCTGCTCCTTGATTATTGGTTTAATGGATCTACCTGTTTCTCCAATGTAGGGGATACCATAGGAGCATGGAAAAAGGTAGACCCTTTTCAAGTCCTTAGTGTCAATATGGTCTTTAACAGACCTAAGATAATTCTTAGTGGTTGATCCAACATGGATCCTAAAAACCCTCTAAGTATTCAAAATAAAAAAACTATGGCAAAAGGATAAATTTATAAAAATGGCAGATTACACTATCGGGCCTGAAAAACATCAAGAAATGGCTAAAAATAGAGTCATCAGAGGCTTGGATAGCAATGCACAGGAGTCGTTGGATCTGGTTGATCAACGGTCTAGATCCAATCGGCATATCACAATCGGCGATGGGAGGTGGAGGTTATCGAAGGCTACCATGTGAACATTGCAACCACCATCAGCACGAGTCAATGAGGATCGTCAATCAAGCGTGCAGATCGATGGCCCAGGTTACCCACAATATCATGTCAGCAAAACACAAGAACAACTTACCAATGGCCCAGGGACTATGCGATACGCGATTGCGACATGTCACATCGCAATATTGCATCAAAGCAACACAAAAGAGCAAGGCCGATACATGCGACTACGATAGTTAGACCCAACAGGATTATAGATGAAGCTTAATATATTTTGAGTTCCAGAAAAAAGGTTTTCCTATGTATTTCACATTTTAGTTAAATAAATGAAATACAAAGGGAGTGTGCCCGATGCGATGAATCCCAACCTGAAAGAGTTTATAAATGCAAATGTATATTATTTGAAGTCTACCATAAAGCCATTCGATGGTATTTTCAGTGTTTTAATGTATTTTTACAAATACAAATGAAATGCAAATTGGTTGATATAATAGACCTAAAAGGGTTTATATACGCAATGATATATGTTTTGAGTTCCGTAACAAGTGGGATTTCGGGTGGGCCATAGGCGGTAAGTGGTATTGTTCGGGCTCTGCCCGAGTCCATACATTGGGCGCCATGTGGCTAGGCATCAGAGAGAGAAATCCACCCTTTTTAGGTGGGTAACCTTCAAGTGCATAAGCCACCTAAAATCGATAATAACTGTTGGATCAATGATGATTTGCGATAGTGGCCAAAGATGGATCCAAAGGGATTATAGGGCGAAATCGATAGTATTTGAAGTCCGAGAAAAGATGTTTGGGTGGTTTTTTACAGTTCTTTTGTGTATTCTCTACGTAACCAAATAACGACTATTTTATGGGAGTTCTAAAGTGCTAATGGTTCCTTCCATTGCAGAACAGGTGGCCACCATCCTTGAAGATGTTTAGCAATGATTGCTTAATGCTCAGAGGGGATCTGAGCGAATAGAGGCCAGAGGCCAGAGAGACCAGAAGAGGAAACGAACAGATAGTGCCAATTATCTTAAAAGCCACATAATGATATAGAAAAAGGCAAGAAGTGTTGAGACAGAGAGAAAACAAAGCTAGAGAATGGGAGAAAGAGTCTGTGTACTCAGAGAGGCTTGAGGGATTCAAACAAACTCTGGTTGTTTTGTATCTATTGTGTTAAGGCTCAAATTGAGCTCACAATTTGTAAAACTCTGCTCTTGAAGACATAATAGAGAGGTCACCACTTAAGGCTAGACCAGGAGACACAGCCCAAGAGTTTTGTGTGAACTCCATATTAAAATTACTCTGTTATGTATGTTTGTCTATTATGTTTCTTTAACTTCTTCCTTGTCTATGTTTTTCGCAATCTTATCAATCCATTGCACTAAGTAATATAGGCAAATTATGCACATGAGTCTGTAATACCTTAAAAGTAGTCTAAGATCTCGTTTCCAAATCAAGTGGTATCAGAGCTTTAGGTTTGCTAAGGTTAGACAAGCTTGTGTTGGATTGTTGAATGCTAACTAGGTCAAAGCTCAAACTAGGAGAAGGAGAAATTGTTGAGGCTAATCCAAAAATTGGAAGACTCTACCCTAAGAGGAGAATGGTAGAACAAGTCCCATTGGAATCAGAATCTCAATTCATGGATAGTTTCATGACCATGAGAGCCACGGTAGAAGAGATGTATCGAGAATTCAAGAAGCATCCAGGTGAAAGCACTTCGACACCCAAAAAAGATAAAGGAGCAAAGGAACCTTATCTAGATGCCCCAGACGGAAAAGGGAAAGGGGAAAATCTTCCTCCATCATCCCCTCCACCATCACCTCCATCATCCTATCTCCTAGCCCTGAAAAGAAAAAGAAGGAAACATCTTTGATGAAATTAGATGTAAAGTTTGATTTGCCAATTTATGATGGAGAATTAAATACAGAAAATCTAGATACATGGATTAGAAAATTTGATGTATATTGCAAGGTGTATAACATTGATTCATAAAGGAGAAAGATTCAGCTGGCTTGCCTTCGCCTTGGAGGAACTACACCAGTGTGGTGGGAAGGCAGGACACAAACTGATTTGAAGAAGCATGGTAAAATTTTGTCTACCTTAAATGAATTTGTTTCTACCATTAAAAAACAATTCTATCCACTAGCTTATATGCGGCAAGCAATGATGAGTTGGAAAACTCTTCGCTAATTAAAGGGCCAAAGTGTACAAAGCTATACCCAGGAATTCATAAAAAGAGCTTTAACTCTAGGCATTTCACTAGACTCACATGAAACTTTGCTGAAGTATATAGGTGGTTTAAATAGCTATTTGAGACATACCATTCTCATGTTTAACCCCACTAGACTAGATGATATATCAGTTTAGGATATAGATCTAGAAGCTAGAGGCAAGAATGTGAACCCAGAGATGGGGGGGTCATCAAAACCCTCTGCAAACAAGAACAAGGAAAAGAAGAAGATGAAATGGAGAGAGAGGAAGTCTAACGATGTACAGAAAGTCAAACCTTCATGCACTCATTATAAGAAGGCGGGGAACGATGATCAACACTGCTGGTCTTTCCATCTGGAGTTGAAACCCAAGAAGCGAAGAAGAATATTGTTGCTGCTATTTAGAAAGACTTGGGGTTAGACTCAGGTGATGAAAAAACACTCACAACTAAAGGTATAAAATGTAAAAATTCTAAAGCATGTACAAGTAATTCAGCTCAATCTATTGATAATGAACATAATGAGAGGAAAAGGCATGAGCTTTTTCATATTAGAGTTATTTCCAAGCACCAAAAGATTGATACTTTATTTGATAGTGGTTCACAAGTAAACTTGATTTCCGAAATGATAGTAAAGAAGTCAGGCTTACTAACAACACCTCACAAGAAGCCATATCCATTAGGTTGGGTATGTGATAAAGCAAAGCTACAAGTGACTAGACAATGTAAAATTATGTTTGCTATTGGGTCAACACTTGTAGATGAGGTTGAGTTAGATATTGTTCCTTTGGATATATGTGGTATTGTTTCAGGAAGTCCTTGTATGATAGAAAAGCAATTTTCTATAGAGCTGAAAATAAGTATCAACTCACTAAAGATGGAACAAAATACATTGTAAGAGCTCATAAACTCAGAAATAACTACACTCTCATAAACTCGGGGTAGATGAAAAGAATTGTAAATTCATACAAGCAATTTTTACTAATGGTTGTAAAGGAAAAGAACCTTGATAAAACAAATGTATTTGAAGGCTGTGATGCTAAACCGAAAGTTGATTTAGAAAAATTTGTTTCAGAATATGATATCCTATTTCAAAAAGCTGAAGGTATGCCACCCAAAAGGGAAATAGTACATGATATTCATTTGCAGCAAGATGCTCCATTGCCTAACATTGGAATATATAGGTTATCTGCTTTAGAGAATGCAGAGATCAAGAAGTATGTATAGGAGTTGCTCGATAAAGGGTTCATAAGACCAAGCACATCACCATGCAAATCTCCAATCGTGTTGGTGAGGAAGAAAGATGGTTTGTGGAGGATGTGCATTGATTATAGAGCACTGAATAAAGTAACGATCAAGAATTGTTATCCTCTTCCTCGCATTGATGATCTATTAGATCAGCTGAAAGAAGCAGTTTACTTTTCCAAGTTAGACTTATGTAGTGGCTACCATCAGGTTAGAGTTGCAGAAGAAGATGCATGGAAGATTGCTTTCAAAACAAGGCAAGGGTTGTATGAATCACTGGTTATGCCTTTTGGCTTAACGAATGTTGCTGCCACTTTCATGAGAGTTATGAATGATGTAATCTGATCTTTTATTGATGATTTTATATTTGTATATTTAGGTGACATTATTGTTTTCAGTAAAACATGGGAAGAACATTTGAAGCATGTAAAGAAGACTTTAGATGTTTTGAAAAGAGAAAATATCTATGTGAAGTTATCAAAATAGAATTTGGAAAAACATCTTTCAATTATTTGGGTCATATTGTAGGGGGTGGTGAATTGAAGATAGATTCCTCTAAGGTTTAAGCCATTGTGAAATGGGCTAAACCCAAATCTGCTACAGAAGTTAGGAGTTTCCTAAGAGCAACACAATATTAGAGGAAGTGTATTGCTAACTCTTCCTTGATTGCAGGTCCCTTACATGCTTTAACAGGATTGAACAAGGTGTTTCAGTGGGGAGGCAAACAGCAGAAATCCTTCGACACCTTGAAAGAAAAAATTAGTACAACAATAGTACTAGCACTACCCAATCTTCAATGACTATTTCAGATTGAAACAGATGCCAGTGACTATGCCATGGGAGCAGTGTTGATGCAACATGGTAAACCCATATGCTATCATTCCGAGACATTTAATTCTGCAGTAGTTAATTGTCCCACATATGATAAAGAATTGTATGCATTAGTACATAGTATGAAAAAGTGGAAACATTACTTAATGGCCAAAGAAATGATCATCCATACAGATCAGTAACCACTTCAGTATTTGCACTCACAAACTAAATTGCAGTAATCAAGACACTATAGGTGGATGGGTTTTCTACAATAGTTTCATCTTGTTATGAGATATAAGAAGAGCATACACAATAAGGTTGTAGATATGTTATCTAGACCAATCATAAATGCATCCACTATACCTAAGCATAACTTAGTAATGCATGAAAGCTACATTGAACAACATGCTCAAGATATAGATTTTAAAGATGTATATGCAACCTTAAGTCATGGTAACCAAGTAGAAGAATTTGATTATTATGTTAAGGACCAACTCCTTTATCATTTAGGAAAGTTATGCATTCCTTAGACTGAAAGAATTAACATAATCTAAGAAGCACATACTTCTCTAATATCAGGGCATTTTGGTGTAAGTAAAACAATTGCACAGCTGCAAAGGTTTTGTTATTGGCCAAGAACGCATGAAACAATTTCTAGATATATTGAAGTGTGTACCATGTGTGCTAAAACCAAGTCCAGCAATAGAAAATTATGCTTGTACACTCCACTCCCTATTCCTTATCGTCCTTGGGAAAGTGTTTCAATGAAATTTGTTGGGGGATTGCCAAAATCTAGAAAAGGTCAATATTATTTATATGTTCTTGTGGACAGGTTCAACAAAATGTATATTTTAATACCTTGTAACAAGCTGATTACAGCTGAATAAACAGTGAAGTTGTTGTTTTAGCATGTCTGGGTTCATTTTTGGTTACTCACTTCCATTGTATATGATCGAGATTCCTGATTTGTTGGGAAGTTTTGGTTAATTCTATGGGAATTGATGGATACCAGACTAAAGAAGAGCACAACCTTTCATCCACAAACTGATGGACAAATAGAGGTTGGCAAGAGGATAGTGATCCAGTTGCTCAGGAGCTATTGCAGCAAGAATCCCAAGCTTTGGGATAAACATTTATGTTATGTGCAACATTCTTACAATTGTGCTAAGCACTCTTCTACACATAGATCTCCTTTTAAGACTTGTTTTGGTTTTACACTAAGGTATCCCTTTGATTTTGTCTTTGGAAAAGGCATAACAGTTGATGGACACAGTGATGTGGACAAAGCAACCAAGTTCATTGAACAGATCCAAGAAATTCACCAGGTAGTGCAGGAATAGTTGGAAAGAAGCGAGGCCAAGTATAAGGCAAGGCATGAGAAGCATAGAATTGAGCATAGCTTCCAAGTTGGTGATCAAGTCTCGCTATACATCAGCAAAGACAAAATTCAAGGTGATGGTAAGAAATTGAAGCCAATAAGGTATCGGCCTTTCAAGATACTTGAGAAAATTTGCGAAAATGCTTTTCGCCTTGATTTTCCAGCTTATATGCATATCTATTCAGTCATTAATGTAGAGGACTTCAGATGATATGAACCTTCATTGATTGAAGATCTCGAAGAGCAAAGTCAGTTGCCTCCTATTGATGATATGTTGCCTAAATACCTCAATGAGTTGTAAGAAGACATAGTTCTGGACAGGAAGGTGAGAACTACGTGCAGAGGGGATATTCAGTACTTGAGAATTGGATTCAAAGGTTCAAAACCAAGTAGTGCAAGATGGATAGAGATTGGACAAGTGAGGAAGTTGTATCCTCACTTGATTGATGCTTAAAAACCAACTTTTGGTGGTCCAAAAGCCTTTTTAGTGAGAAGGTGTGATGCAACATGTATCTTAAGAACCCTCTAACTCTTCAAAATCAAAAAAATATTGCAAAATGATGAATTTGTAAAAATTGTGGATTACACTATCAGGCCTAAAAAACATGAAGAAATGGTAAAAAATAGAGCTATTTGAGGCTTGGACAGTGATGCACAGGAGCCATCGGATTTGGCCAATCAACGGTCTAGATCTGATTAGCATATCACAATCGATGATGACAGGCAGAGGCTATCAGAGGCTACCATGTGAACATTGTGATAGCGATCAAATCAAGTCAATGAGCACTATCGATCAAGTGCGCAGATCAACGACCCACATTAACTTGCAATATCACTTCAGCAAAATACAAGAAGCACTTCCCAACGGCTCGGGGAATATGCGATACATGATTGTGACATATCACATCACAATATCACATCCAACCAACACAAAGGAGCGGGGCCGATACATGCGACTGTGATAGCTAGACCCAATGGTATTATAGATGAAGCTTAATATATTTTGAGTTCCAGAAAATGGGTTTTTCTATGTATTTCGCATTTTTGTTATATAAATGAAAGACAAAGGGAATGTGCACGATGTGATGAATCTGGACCCAAAAGGTTTTATAAATGAAAATGTATATTATTTGAAGTCCACCATAAAGCCATTCAGTGGTATTTTTAGTGTTTTAATGTATTTTTACAAATGCAAAGGAAATGCAAATTGGGTGATATAATGAACCCGAACGGGTTTATATATGCAATGATATATGTTTTGAGTTCCGTAACAAGCGGGATTTTGGTTGGCCGATAGGTAGTAAGAGGTATTGGCCGAGCTCTGCCTGAACCCATACATTGGCCACCACGTTGCTAGGTGTTGGAGAGAGAAAACCACCCTTTTCGGGTGAGTAATCGTTGGGCACATAAGCCACCCAAAATCGATAATAATCGTTGGATCAATGTTGATTTGAGGCAATTCCCAAAGACAGATCTTAAGGGACTATACGGAGGAATAGATAGTATTTGAACTCTAAGAAAAGGAATTTGGGTATATTTTTACAGTGTTTTGTGTATTCTCTACATAAGCAGAGAGCGACTATTTTAGGGGAGTTCTAAAGCATCGATGGTTTCTTTCATTGCAGAATGGGTGGTCACCATCCCTGAAGATGTTTAGCAATGATTGCTTAACGCTCAGAGGGGATCTGAGTAGATAGAGGCCAAAAGCCAGACAGCCCAGAAGAGGAAACGAATAGAAAATGTTGATTGGCTTAAAAGCCACAAAATGACAGAGAAATATGCAAGTAATGTTGAGACATAGAGAAAAAAAAGCGAGAGAAGGGTAGAAAGAGTCTGTGTACTCAAAGAGGCTTGAGGGCTTCAAGCAAACTATTGTTGTTTTGTATCTGTTGTGCTAAGGCTCAAATCAAGCTCACATTTTGTAAAATTATGCTCTTGAAGACATAATAGAGGGGTCACCACTGAAGGCTGGACCAAGAGACGTAGCCCAAGAGCTTTTGGTCAACTTAATATTAAAATTTTTGTGTTATGTGTGTTTGTCTATTGTATTTCTTTAACTACTTCCTTGTCTATGTTATTCACAATCTTATCGATCCGTTGCACTAAGTAACATAGGAAAATCGATGCACATGAGTCTGTAATACCTTAAAAGTAGTCTAAGATATCATTTTGAGATCAATGGTATTGAGAGGTTTCAATGAAGAAGAGACATTAACTGTCTTAAGTATTTGCTAAATCTTCTTTGTGTTTCCTTGTATATATGGGAGATGAACCTTGTAGATAGGATCATCATGAACAAGTTTAACTGTAGGCGCTTTGTAGGCTTAATGAAAGGCCTTGAGGATTTGAGATCTGCTATACCCACTATTTATAAAAACTTCAAGAAGATTGGATTTCTCCTGTTCGAGGTGGCTATCATCAAATATTCTAAGAGCATAGGTAGCAAGAGCGTTGAGTACCCTGAATTTGCAAGCTAGGAAATGATGAGAACTGACATGGAGATACTGGTCCGTGTGAGTCTTTTTTTGAAAGACTTGGTGAAAAATGGACTATCATCCATCCTTGAAAGGAGAATGTTGAGAAAATGAAGGAAAACATTCACCTCAACTTCCATCGTGAACTTGATGGAGTCAGATTGAGAGTTAAGGTGGTTAAGGAACACATTCAGTTTCTCTCGACCATGAGGCTAGATGACACGACTATCATCAATAAACCTCTTCCATTTTTTAGGACGAAATTGATCAGTGGCTAAGGCCTTGGTCTCAAAATCTTCCACAAACAAGTTCGCATCGATAGGAAAGAGAGGGGAGCCCATCGCAACACGGCAAGTTTTCTCATAGAAGTCACCTTAGGAACTGAAGAAAGTTGAGGTGAGACAGAGGCGAACTAACTTTGCAGTGCCTTTGTTAGTGATGCGATTTATGATATCAATGGTTTCTTGGATGGGGATTTGGTGAATAAGGAAATAGTGTTGAAACTAACCAACAAATCTCTTGGTTCCAATATGATATCTCTCCACTATTGAACAAATGAGGCAGAATCTTTACAAAATGAATCAGTGTGCCCAGCAAAAGGTTTAAGCTTTTGAGGTAAGAATTTTCAAATAAGATAGGTAGGTCTGCCTATTGTGTTGACAATAGGTCTTAAGGGGGCCCAAAATTTATGAATCTTTTGCAGGCCATAGATTCTAGGGGTAAGTGGATTGCTCTAACCAGGAAAGAGTATAAAGAGATGAATCTGACTTAATAGTGGTTGCTTCTTCTATAGAAATAGATTTAATGGAATTCTTCTTAAGTTTGATGTAACTCCGATTGTTAGAAATATGGTCTAACATTTTGTGGACATAATCAGACTTATCAAGAATGACAACTGCTCAATAATTGTCTGTTGTAAGGACTACAATGTCAGGGTTGTCCATTAGGGATTTAAGGGCAAGAAACTCAACCTTGCTGAGGTTTTTCTTTGGAGGTTTAGACTTCCTAAGAACAAGTGTGCAATCTTTCCTAATAGTTTCCTTAACATTATCTGGAAGGTCCTTAATACCATAATCAATGCTATAAATAGTGTCATTAGTAAGAATCTTATTCGGGGCAATGGAAAATTTGACACCTTTATTAAGAAGTTTTAAGAATCAAAATTCTTACTCGAAAGATTAATAAAATTTTTAAAACCCAAAAGAGATTTATTATTATTATTATTATTATTGTTACTATTGTTATTTTTGTTGTTATTATTATTATTATTATTATATATATAGTAATAGTAATGTCATCAGTAGGAATTTTATTCGCGACAAGGGAAAAATTTAGACCTTTACTAAGAAGTGAAGAATCAAAATTCTTTGCTCGAACAATTAATAACATTTTTAGAACCAAAAAGAGATTTATAATATTAATAATAATAACAGTTGTTGTGTTGTTATTATTATTATATACTATTGTAAATAACAATACAATAACAATAATTAATAATAATAAATGTCCTTTGGGTTTTAAAAGTGTTATTAACCTTTCGAGCAAGAATTTTGGTCCTTCTATCTTCAAAATTCTTAATAAAGGTCTCAATTTTGCCCTTGCCCGGAATAAGATTCCCACTGATGATATTATCTGTAGCATTGAGTATGGTATTAAGGACCTTCCAGATAATGTTAAGGAAATTATTACGAAATATTACACAGTTTTTCTTAGGAAGGAAAACCCTCCAAAGAAAAACCTTAGCAAGGTTTAGTTTCTTGCCCTTAAACCCCTAAGGGACAACCCTGACATTGTAGTCCTTAGAGTAGACAAAGGAGGAGTAGTTGTCATTTTTGATAAGTTTGATTATGTCCACAAAATGTTGGACCATCTATCTAATAGTGGGAGTTACATCAAGCTTAAGAATAATCCCATTAAATTTGTTTCTAAGGAGGTATCAACCACTATTAATTCAGATTTTTCACTTAATCCTCTTTCCTGGAAGCTCATTGAGAGCAATCCCCTTACCCATAGAATCTATGACCTTCTAGACATTCATAAGTCTAGGGACCCCTTAAGACTTACTATCAACAAAATAGGCAGACCTACCTATCTTCTTCCTAAATTCTTAGCTCAAAAGCTTAAACCTCTTGTTGGGCACACTAATTCTTTTGTTAAAGCCTCTACCACCTTTGTTTAAGTGTGGAGAGATATCATATTGGAACCGAGAGATTTATTGGTTAGTTTCAACATTGTTTCCTCATACACCAAAATCCCCATCGAAGAAGCCATTGATATCATAAATTGCATCATCGAAAAAGACACTACCAAGTTAGTTGGCCTCTGCCTCACCTCAACATTCTTCAGTTTCCAAGGTGGGTTCTATGAGGAAACTTGTGATATTGCGATGACCTCCCCTCTCTCCCCTATCATCACAAACTTGTTTATGGAAGATTTTGAGACCAAGGCCTTACCCACTACTCAATTTTGTCCTAAAAAATGGAAGAGGTTTGTTAATGATACCTATGTCATCTGGCCTCATGGTTAGGAGAAGCTTGATCTATTTCTTAACCACCTTAACTCTCAATCTGACTCCATCCAGTTCACGATGGAAGTTGAGGTAAATGGTCACCTTCCCTCTCCCGACATTCTCCTTTCAAGGATGGATGATGGTTCCATTTGTCACCAAGTATTTCAGAAAAAGTCTCACACAGAACAATATCTGCGTGGAAATTCTCATCATTTCCCATCTCAGAAATTGGGGGTTCTCAACACTATTGCTACTTGTGCTCTAAGAATATCTTATCATAGCCAAATCGAATAGGAGAAATCCCATATTCTTGAATTTTTTAGAAATAATGGGTATAAAAAATCTCAAAGCCTCAAGCCCTTTCACAATGCCTGCAAAGCGCCTAGAGTTAAACTTTCCCGTGATGATCCTATCTCTAAGGTTCATCTCCTGTATATCCAAGGAACCACTGATAAGATTGCCCTTATTCGTAAGATGATTAATGTCTCTTCTTCATTCAAACCTCTCAATACCATTAAGAATTCTCTTAAGTCTGTTAAAGACCATATTGACTATATGGATTCGAAATGGGTCTACCTCGTTCCTGGCTCCTGTGGTATCCCCTACATTGGAGGAAGAGGTAGATCCATTAAACAGAGAATCAATGAGCACGCAACAAACATTAGACACAATCGCTCCCACTCATAAGCCTTAGCAAAACATGCAGAAAAATTGAAGCACCATGTATGCATTTAAGAATCCCATGTTATCGCTAAGGTATATCACTTCCACCACAGGAAACTTAGGGAGGCGATTCAGATCAAAAGGCATGCCAAAAAATCTTCATACGGATGATGGTTGGATATTGAGTAAGAGTTGGATTCCAACTCTCTCATCACAACTCATCATATCTTTCTTCTCCTTTCTCCTCTTTATTTTCTTTTTTGTTTATTTTCATCTGGTTTTAGCCTTGATCCCCTATTTTTATTATTATTATTATCAATTTTTTTTTAATATCTATAATATGTTTGCATAACAATATAAGATAACTAGTAATATTTTTCTGGTTAATTTAAGCATCCCTTTATCAAATAATATAAAATTGATAATAATAATAAATAATCTTAACATAGAGCTTGATATTGGTAATTAATTATTGTTGAATTATATTGGAATTAAATATTTTAAATAACTAGTAATATTTTTCTAGTTCATTTAAGCATCCCTCTATCCAATAATATAAAATTGATATTATTAATAAGTAATCTTAATATAGTGGTTGATATTTCTAATTAATTATTATTGAATTATATTGGAATCAAATATTTTAAATTCCTAACACCTAGTTTTCTACCAAATACATTTTACTTAATATGAATAAGTCAACCCCTAACATATAAGACAATATAAATTATTACTAAATAATTATTTTACATTAATCCTATAATATTGAAATACAATATTTTCTATTTAAGTATTCCTTAACAGCTATTTTTAACTAGATATAGAATATTTTAATAAAATAACTCCTTACCACTAAGTCCAGAATAAGTATTTTCTTTACTTATTAACTAATTCACCAACAACCAATTTTTAATGGCTAACTCTGGGCAATGTTGCATCCTTACTATTTATTTGTTCTGGTAGATGGATTTATCACCTTGCCATGAGGAAGAACCACACTAGTTGGTTTGGAACATTGACCAAATCCTAACTATGTGATTAATGTGAAAAACTTACTTCTACGCTAAAGTGTGGTTTGAATTAAAGTTAGTGTTGATTGAATTTTGTCCTATATTTAACAGCTATAGCATATTGTGATGTAGGTGTGTTCACCAAGCGAATATAGTGGATAGACTAGCCATCAAATGAATAATAAATAAATAGAATGAACAGAAGTGTGTTGTCTCTATGAGCGTATAAGTTATTCAAATTACCTTGGACATACAACAACAAGAAATATTTCTGAGCTGAAGGATGCTTGCAAATTTCAAAAAACAATCAAGCTCCTCAATTGTCCATAGTTCACAATTTTATGTGAGACGCACCGCTGAAACCATCACCAATTGACATGCATATGGCAAGTGAATGAAAATAGCCATGTGGTCTGGCTTGGTTTGGGGACACTTGTTGTGGCCTGCCCATATTACATGACCAAGAGATAGTTACAGATATTAACAAAAAAAAAACTAACATTTAATGTGAGTTAAGTATTGCTAAAATAGTTTTATTTTCGGAAATATGAATCAAACAAATCTCGTTAACCATGATAGTATAGCCTTTTGCATAATAATTTATCATCTTTTCCTCGTGAGGAGAGACCAAATAATATGACAAAAAATCATATTGCTAGCCAAAAACAATGTATCCATTTAATAGGTTGAATCACCATACTCCTGGGAAACAATGTGACTAAACTTTAGCTTTGTGTGGAGCACCTTGCATGGATTAATATCATCACTTAAAAAGCGATTAATAATCCTCCACAAACCAATAAAAATAAAAAAAACTTATCTACGAATAATAAAAATGAATTATATTTTGAGCCTTTTAATTTAGAATTTCCAATTAGTATTTCTTAATAAACATTTCATTATATAATTGGATTTTGCAATAAATAATAATTCAAATGAATATTAAGGCTCAACCTAACAAAAACACAAATACAAAATCTCTCACCTCATGCAACAACCAGGAACTCATTTCACCTCACTAAACATGCCATTATAATGATTTGGCCTCACTAAACATAATGGGGCAATTCCAAAATGGTAACTAATTTCCAATAATTGTTATAACTCACGGCCAAAACTACATTCAACATTACATAAAACTAAAGCAATATAACCCATTAAATCAAAAAGGCTAAAGTTTCCATCTAATTCAGTACTTCAACTTGATGGGAAACAATTATAAATCGTGAAAGCTTTACATTACCACTGCCGTTTCACTGCCACTAGGGATTTTTCAATACCATCTCAGCATCTTGATGGCTGTAACTTGAGGCTTAGATTGACAGTGCTTGGGTACAGTGATAGTTAATTCACCATTTTCCATTGAAGCCCTCACCTCATCCATGTTGTTATTTTCCGTAAGCGAGAAGGCCGTAGAAATTTCCCATAGGAGAGCTCAATTCGGTCCCAACTTGTCATGCTTCTGCTCTTCCTCTTTCTTCGTTCACTGCTTATTTTTAAAACTGGGTAGTTTTAATTTTTTTTTTTGGTCAGACTTGCCAGTGACAAAAAGGTAATTTTTAGGAGTAATATAATTTATTTAATTTTGGATTTATTATAGAATGACAAAAATCAAATCTCTGAAAATGCAATTTTGTTTTTAGATTTCCACAATTTTTATTATATATTTTAATATAAATAACTATATAAAACATTTAAATTAATTATTTTTATTTTTTTAAATTTAAAAGAAAAAGAAAAATAACAAAACTTCAACTTTAAAAACGGAGACTTTAAATATTACACAAAACTATAAAATCCGCCTCTACCATAACACATTACACTAAGCTATAAAATGTTCCTCTTACCATAACAGATCCCGGCAAGCGCCAACAAAAGGAAAATGAACCGTCATATAGACATGTTGAATAGCCTTGAAGATTTCCGTGTCAAGAGTTTCCATTCAGTTGAGTATTAGCAATGGTCGTTGCATCGTCCCTTGGGAAGTATGTGGTACCTCTGAAAAATGGAGAATTGGCCCCTTCAAAAGGGTCCCATGTTGGGAATTTATGATAATCCCAAACAAAAATATGAATAGAGAACATTGTTCTGTTTTTTACAGAATCTTAACACAGGGAAGCTAGAATTGTTTTCTGAGAACATAGTTACACACATACAGAGAAAAACTTGCTTTCATTAATAAAACTGGTTGTTACAAAAAAAAGATCTTCCTCTCACAGAAGGATTACACTAGGAATGCTTCAGTTCCAAAAAAACTTCATTGTCTTCTGCCAAAAAAAATGCTCTGTCTCAGTTTGCAAATCTTTTAACACTCCTGTAAAAAAAATCCTTTTGTTTCATTCACGTTGCTACATCTCTTCACATTCTTTCTCTGCATACAAATTTTCTTTACACTGTTGTGTAATATTTTCTCACGTGTTGTTGTGTGCTTCCCTTATCTTGTTCTCTCCATGAAAAACCGGAAAAAAATTCTACATATTACGTATTACATTGCATATATTTCTTTTAACAAAAAAAAACATCACCATACTTTTGTTTTAATCATGCCATACTCCCGTACATAATAAACTAAAACCTCTTACCTATATTTACGACCATAGTAAATATTCATTAATTCTTCACTGATACAAATGACAGTAAAAAAAAAAAACTTCTACTTCATGTCAGCTCTATGTGTAGGCCTGTACGCAGCTTTGGTATCAACTGACGATGGACAGCCTTGATTTCAATCGAACGGCTATCGCACGGTCAAACCACACGAAAATTACACTCCAGGAAAAAAATTGTTTCGGAAATCTGCACATCCACGTGTTAGCTACTCGGTATTATCGCTGCCCCTCTAAGAAACACCGTTGCTTGGTGAAAATCAGTGCGATAAGAGAATGGCGGTTTTCCGGAGTAAACATGGTTGTTGTTTACTGGCGGCTTCCGGCAACGCTACAGTTGGAATTATATTTCAACACTCCCCTTTGATTTCAACTGCTGGGTTATCAGTCATACCCAGGCATTTCCTCGAAAATTCAAAACTTTTTTGTCCCAATGGTTTGGTCAGAATGACTGAAACCTGCTCCTGAGTTCTGCAATGTTTTAAAACAATTTCTCCATTGTTTACCAATTCCCTCATGTAATGAAACTTTGTGTCAATGTGTTTCATTTTCTTATGAAACATAGAATTCTTGGATAATGCAATAGCTCAGCTATTGTCAAAAACAATTACAGTTCCTTTTGTTTGCTCTTGGCACAAACTCCTTAACATCTTTCTCATCTAAATTTCTTGACATGTTGTTGCTGTAATTGCCACATATTCTTCCTCTATTGCAGACAACACTACAATAGGCTGTTTTTTAGAAGCCCATGAAATAGCTCATGAACCCATGTGAAAAACATAACCGGATGTGCTTTTCCAATCATTTACACTTCCAGCCCAATCACTATCAGTGTATCCAATTAAATTTGAACATTCTAAAGTAGTATATAAAATGCCAAACCTTTTAGTACCTTTAACAGACCTCAAAATCCTTTTTTCTGCCCGCCAATGTGCTTCTTTTGGCCTCTCCATGAATCTGGAAATTAAACTAACATACATTATATCCGACCTAGTTGTAGTCAAATACACGAGGCTGCCAAGTATGCTCTTGTACAAACTAAGATCAAATTCCTTGTTGTTGTCCTCTTTGCTGAGTTTTAATCCCATCACTGTGGGAGTGATTGCTGCTTTGCTGTCCTCCATATTAAATCTTTCCAACACTTCATTAACATATTTCACCTGTGAGATAAAAATCTCATTTTCACTTTGTTCTACTTCTATTCCTAAGAAGTATCTTAGCGAACCCATGTCAGTCATTTCAAATTCTTCTTTCATGACTGTTTTGAAATTTTCAATAAGATAATCATCATTACTTGTGAAAATAACATCATCAACATATAACACAACAATTAGTATTTCACTTCCTTTTTCTTTGATGTAGAGGGTGGGTTCTCCCTCACACTTTTCAAATCCATTTTACAGTAGATAGGAATCTATCTTACTGTACCACGCTCTTGGTGCTTGCTTCAACACACAAAGAGATTTCTTCAATCTACACACTTTGTGCTCTTGGCCTTTCTTTTCATAGCCTAGAGGTTGTTCAATGTAAACCTCTTCCATTAACACTCAATTTAGGAATGTTGAATTCACGTCCATTTGGTAAACTTTCCACTTGTTTTGTGCTGCTATGGACAGAACTTCTCTCATGGTTTCCATTCTAGAAACTGGTGTGAAATTTTCCTCATAGTCTCTCCCATACTGCTGCTTGTATCCTTTGACAACAAGTCTTGCCTTGTGTCTTTTTATTTTTCTTTTAGCATTATTCTTGGTCTTGTAAACCCATTTAACTCCAATGACTTCTTTTCCTTTTGGTAGTTCAACTAAACCCCATGTTTTGTTTTTTTCTATGGCATTGATTTTCTCATCCATAGCTTCTATCCATTTCCTATCCTTAGTTGCTTCGTCGAAATGAACAGGGTCATCAACATGACAATATAAAGCAAACAAAGAATTCAAATCTTCATTTGTTGCCTCTTGTTCATAAATGTCACTTAAATTTCTAAAATTCTTACCTCTTTCATTTGGTGTACAAGTGCTTGAAGAAGTACTTGAATTTCCTCCTTGTGGTGTGCTTGGAGAAGCACTTTCATTTCTCCTCAAGGGTGCCTCTTGCTGTCCTTGTGTTGGTGCTATTGTTTGGAGATGTATTTCAGCCATCTCCTCATCCTCTTCATCATGTGACAAGGAGCTTTTAACATTCACTGTTTTCTCTATGCTTCCATCCCAAGCTTCCTCCTCAATGAACTGAACATCTCTGCTTGCAAAAAACTTCTTGGTGGATGGGTTATACAACCTATAAGCTTTTGATTCCTCACTGTATCCAATGAAAATACATTTCTCCCCTTTGCTGTCCAACTCCTTCCTTAGCTGATCTAGAATGTGTGCATAAACTACACATCCAAAAACTTTCATATGGGTGACTCCTTGCTTTTTCCCACTCCATGCTTCTTTTGACACTCTATTTATGACTGCTTTTGTAGGGCATCTATTCAAAATATACGCAGCACAATGTACAGCTTCAGCCCAATAATCATTTGGCAAATGTTTTGCCTTTAACATACTCCTCGCCATATCCATAATTGTCCTATTCTTCCTTTCGGCAATATCATTTTGCTGCGGAATGTACCTTTTGGTAAACTGCTTATGAATTCCATTTTCTCTACAAAAACGTAGAAATTCTTTGGAGATATACTGAGCTCCTCTATCAGTTCTTAGAACTTTGATATATAGCCCACTTTAGTTTTCTACAAGTGCTTTCAAATTGCGAAATTTTTCAAACACTTCACTTTTGTTCTTAAGGGAATAGACCCAAGTTTTTCTAGTAAAATTATCAATGAATGTTAGAAAATATTGGTTGCCTGCAAATGATGGAGTTTGCATCAGTCCACATAAGTCTGAGTAGACAATCTCTAAGGGTGCTTTTGCCCTTATGCTTTTCCCTGATGGAAAACCTTCTCTGTGTTGTTTCCCCAAGATACAACCTTCACAAAGGCTGTTTAGTTTCTCTATCAATGGTAATCCTCTTACCATTCTTTTTCTATTCAACAAGTAAAGACCTCCAAAGTTGAGATGTCCAAATCTCAAGTGCCACAACCAATTTTCGTCTTTTGGTTCGCTTTGGAAAGCCTCTTGTGTAATTGCTGTTATTTCAACTCCATCTTTCAAATCTGCCTTCATTCTGAGAGGGAACATCCAGTTCCTTGTCATCTTCACTTCAGCGATACATCATTTGTTGGGTGCTCTGTCCATGACGGTGCATATATCATTCTCAAAGAAAACATTGTACCCCTTTTGAACAAGTTGTCCAATACTTAAGAGGTTACACTTGATTCCAAGAACATAATAGACATTTGCTATGATTTTCTTTTCACTTTTCCTTGTTAAGACTTTTACTTCTCCTCTTCCCATAATAGAAACTTTACTATGAGTCCCGAGTGTGAGTTGTGACTTCACACTTTGATCTAACTTAGAAAATAGGTATATGTTTCCTGTCATATGGTTACTGCAACCAGAGTCTAGAAACCATATATCTTCACTCTTTTTTTTAGCCATATTATATGCAAACAACAAATTATATTTGCTAATATTTTTTCTAGTGAGATTTGCACTGGTTATATTATTCATATCATGCTGCTTCTTGCTACATTCATTTGCATAATGCCCATATTTTTTACAATAGTGACATTCGACATTGGATTTATCATACCTTTGTCCTTGAGCATGATGTTGTCCACTTTGTTGGCTGTTTCCTTGGCCTTGGTTCTGATTTGGATTGTTGCCTCTTCCTTGAGCATTTGCTGGAGTGTTTATTCCACCTCTATCATTTCTTCTGCCTCTTCCTCTCTTATTTCCCTTGCCTTGACCTCATCCTCTTCCAAAGGACATCTGGGTCTTAAAGGCATGTTCTAGAGATGAGTTTTCATTTCTAGTCAATCTCTGCTCATGTGTTATTAGTGATACATGTAGTTCATCAACTGAGAAATTTGTGAGATCTTTTGTCTCTTTTATGGTGGTAACAATCACATCGAACTTTGAGGGTAGGATCCTCAATAGTTTCTCCACAATCCTCCTTTCTTCAAGAATCTCTCCATCAGACCTTATCTGTGTGACCAGACCAATCACATGTGTGAAGAATGAGTGAATATTATCTGACTCCTTCATGCATACATTCTCAAAATATCTCCTCAGCAACTGTAGTTTTGCTATCTTCATTTTCTCCATGCCTTGATAGGCTATCTTGAAAGTTTGCCATGCTTCTTTGGATGTTTTGACTGCTGCTATCCTTGGAAACACACTCTCATGCATTGCTCGATATAAGAAGTAGAGGGCTTTAGAATCCTTCTTCTTGTAGCTCTTCTGCAGTTCTTTATCTGCCTGAGTCAAGTTATTAAACTCATCTTCATCTGCCAGTTCTTCAAAACCATCCTCAACAAATTCTCATAAGATCTTGTGAGGAAAGCAAAGCTCTCATAGCTATTGCCGAATAGTCATAGTTTTTCCCATTAAATTGTGGGAGCTGAGTATTACAAATACCCATGCTAGTGCTGGCTCCAACCATTCTTGTAGTCTTAACTATGCTTTAAAATATTTGACTGTGTATTTAAAATAACTGACTATTCTCAATAGTAACACACACAAAAAAGCTTGAAAAATACCTTGGATTCTTTCTTGACTGAGTCTTCACTCTGTTGGAGAAGCTGCTGCAACAAGAAATCCTTCCTTCAACTTCTTTAACACCTTCAAAGAGTCTGGACAAGCTCTGATACCATGTTGGGAATTTCCGATAATTCAAACAAAAATCTAAAGAGAGGACAATGCTCTGTTTTTTACAGGATCTTAACAAGGGAAGCTAGAATTGTTTTCTGAGAATAGAGTTACACACACAGAGAAAAACTTTCTTTCATTAATAAAACTCGTTGTTACAAAAAAAAGATCTTCCTCTCACAGAAGGATTATACCAAGAACACTTTATTTCCCAAAAAAACTTCACTGTCCTCTGCCAAAAAAAATGTATGTTTTGTCTCAGTTTGCAAATCTTTTAACACTGCTATAAAAAAAATCATTTTATTTCATTCACATTGCTACATCTCCTCGCATTCTTTCTCTACATACAAATTTTCTTTACACTGTGTAATATTTTCTCACGCATTGTTGTGTGCTTTTCTTACTTTGTTCTCTCAACAAGCAACCAAAAAAAATTCTACATATTATTATTACATTACATATATATTTTTTTTAACAAAAAAAACATGACCATACTTTTCTTTTAATTGTGCCATACCCCTACATAATAAACTAAAATCTTTTACCTATATTTACAGTCATAGTAAATATTCATTCATGATTCACTGATACAAACAGCGGTCAAAAACGAAACTTCTACTTCAAGTCCGCTCCATGTGCAGCAGCTTTAGTTTCAATCGACGGTGGACACCGTTGCACGGTCAAACCACATAAACATTACGCTCCCGGAAAAAAGCTGTTTCGGAAATCTGCTCATCCACGTGTCAGCCGCCAGCTATTATCGCTGCCCCTCCGAGAAATACCGTTGCTTGGTGAAAAGCCGTGCGATAGGAGAATGGCGGTTTTCCGGAGTAAACGCGGACGCTGTTTACTGGCGGCTTCCGGCGACGCTGCAGTTGGAATTATATTTCAACATCCCATATATCCAGTCAAATTGGATAAAAAAATGTTGGGTGTGCTGCCAAAGACACAAGGAACGCCAGACATGCTTACGGGCAATATCCACCATGAAAACAAATGATACTATCAACTCTGAAAATAAATTATACTATTGTTTCTGACAAGAAATTCAAATGCTCGGTCTCGACATGAAATAACTAGCTTGTAGACCATGCCGGAGGGGCCGGACCCAATGATGCAATCATTGTAAACATTTTCAGTACCTTTGCCCCTACCACCACTGAGCGTCTTCTGTGTAGTTAAATATGGAAAAGCCCTCCTGCTAACCTTGTAGACGATGCCGGGTGTGCCAGATCCAATCATGCTATTATCGCAAAGGTTTTCAGTGCCTTTGCCCCTACTATCACTGAGCGTTTCTGTGTAGTTAAATATGGAAAAGCCCTCCTTAGCTGGAGCAACAAGACCATACTATACATGCTCTAGAAGTATGTTTTTTTGAAAATGTGAATTGATATTTGGTATTGGTATTTGGCTTCGGCTTAAAATAAAAAATATATCTTTGGATTTTAGGTTAGAAATATGTTTTTCGTTACATTACAGAAAAATATTCTTTAATAATATTATCGAAAAATTATTCTGCTTTTTTTTTTTATATAATTTAATTAAATCAAAATATTGAAATAACAAAAGAGACATCAGCTGAAAAGTGCTCAATCTCAACTAAACCAACCCAAGTTGGTCGGAAAATACCTAAATAGATTGAATTGACAGGAAAGCAAACAGAGCAAAAATAAAAATATCCGAAATCTTCCAAAAACCAGGAAACCTATGCGAACGGCATCTTTATTCCTCTGTTTTAAAACGAGAAACCCAAAACTAATTTATTTTATTAGTATTATTAAACGTGTTTCTTTTTATTTTTTCAATTTTCTATAGATTTTTAATAACAAAAAGCGTTACATTCTAAAATTTTAAATTTTGCTCTGTACCTTTATATACATTAACCATCAAGCTTTTAAGATCTTAGTTAGAAGTATATTTATTTTTATTATTATTTTAACGGGCCAATCACTCAAATAATTATTCAAAATATTTAATAATTATTGGGAGTTTGAAGATGTTGATATAAGTGAAATCATTCAAATAATTATTCAAAATATTTAATAATTATGAGGAGTTTGAAGATGTTTATATAAGTGGAAGATAGTCAAAAGTATCAAAATATTTTAATAATTATTGAGTTCTAAGATGTTTAGAGAAATGATAAAAATATTTAAAAATTTCAAAATAGCTGGTTTGGTATATAGAAAAGGTTTGGAATAAGCACATATCTGGTGGGAGATGTAGTTAACTCTCATAGAAAGGAATTCAAAATTTGAAAAAAAAAATCGGAGAAAATAAAGTGGTTCTACTCAATGCAAAGTTTTAATTTCTGAATGTTTGAAAATAAAGAGGAGTCATGCACCTGAAAATGTGCCAAGTATATGCTTGGAAAGAAGAAAAATAAGTAAAGCTATAGGATTTCCAGAATTTTTTTGTTGGGATGAAAATAAAGTGGTTCTACTCAATGTAAAGTTCTAATTTGTGAATGTTTGAAAATAAAGAACAGGAGTCATGCACGTGAAAATGTGACCATAATATGTTTGGAAAGAAGGAAAAAAAAATAAAGCTATAGGATTTCCAGAAAGTGATTAGGCCTCAATGTTTTGATTCACTTCCTTTCATTTCCTTAATAGTGATGATGGTTGGACACAGGGAGTATTAAATCAATAGAACCATCCCTTATTGTGTTCTTTCTCTTTACCCCTATACTTCCAATAGTGGTGCCATTTCTTTTCAATAGAAGTTTGGTGCTATGAAGGTTCAATTTATTACTCTAAAACTTGTTTTCTCTTTCTTAAAGAAATTAGTAAGACTTTTCTATAGTTAAGATTCATCTGTTTTCACATTTGTCAGTTGACCCAAACTCACATGTTGTTGGAAAATATAACTCCTAATTGTCTCAGTTGTGATTCTTACAAAGTAAAGGAGTCTCTTCCTAGTAGTTAGGATCTATTTCCTAGATTGGTGTGCGGTTGCAATAATCTCTCAACCAACAGATTGTGTGTGCATGTATATATGTAATTGCATTTGATTAATGAAATCATTTACATCATCAGATTTTATCATGGTATCGATCGTATCAGAGCGCTGAGGGCCTGGCCCGTTCTGGGCTAAGAAAGTTTGGCCCCTCTTGAGTTGAGGAAAATAAAAATGTATTTGTGTTGTTTTAATTTTCAAGTTTGTCCATCATCGATCTTACAATGTGAAAGGGCGTTCGTAACCAACTCTCTGGTTGGAGCAGTGGTGGTGTGGTGGATTCGTACTGTGGAGGTTGCTAGAAGGCCAAGTGTTGGAGCAGCAGAGGTCGAGACCGTGAGGATGTGGAATATCAATCGTGTTCTTGCCTGTCCTCGGATCTGTGGATGCAATTTGTTGGCAAATTTTCTCATGATCTGGGGGCTTATGATCAATTTTGGAATCCATGTTGGAGTCAAAAAGCAGCTGACCTATGCTACGTGTTGGTGAGGTGTGAAGTGTGCACAACAAGTGGAGAAGAGCAGCGAATTAGTGTTGTGTGCAGCCAATGGTTCATGTAGCCATCAGCTAGCCATCCTATTTGTGCTCATCTACAGTACATAGTGTGAGATCTTATTTCTAGCTTTTCTTCAAATTTATATCATATATTTGCCACTATCTATTGACCAAAGCATTTAGACCATGGAATACCAGAGCTGAGATCGATTCTCCTTGTCATGCTTTTGGTTCTAGTCATTGCGGCCTCCAATTTCACAGCGTTGTAGAAAGTTGGGTTGCTATCAAATTCTTCTAATTCTCAGGTAGCTATTAGCTCCAATTTGGTTCTTGTGGCTTTGCTGGACTGCCATTACACCGAGCTCACATATCTATTCAAGAAATCATTACTCCTCCATATCCTCCAGACCCTAGAAGAGGTCGTTGGTGGCAAAAATGCCATGATCTTTGCCCCCAAAACGATATTCTGAAGCGAAAGCTAGATCTCGAGTTCAAGCGTTTCTTGCACAAACTGGGGAATCTCAAGGCCTTACAAAAGCTTCTCATGTTCCACATGGTTCGTTGGAGAATCGTTGCCGAGGAATGGACCAATGATACCCATGAGTGTCTGGCCAAAGATCGGCTGAAGCTCTTGATGAAGTGGAAGGATTCACGTGATTATGTCTGGTGATTCTAGGGCCTTTCGCCATAACAATACGATGAAACATTCATCTTAGATATTTTGAATGGGGCAAGATTCAAGGGTTTCGGAAATGGGGATCCTCTTATTTTCAATGGCCTTTCTGATGGGGTTCTTGCCTTTTTTTTCGCTCAGCTGAGATCCAGCACTCGAAGATCAGATCCGATGACTGGTCGATCATCCCTTTGGACGAATTGGGATTCACACACAAAGGCTGCCTAGAAATCCATGTGAATGATCCCTACTACAATAACATGAAGGGGGATAAGATCAACCTTGCTTACATGGGGTTCTTCCTGAGCATCAGAGATGCCTGGGCTCACATTCTGCAAGATCTGGAGCACGGTGAAATCCATTGTGTATTCAAGAAAGTTGTGCAGCGCAGTAATTTGTTCATTGCATGGGAAATGGTGAAAGAAGTGAGAATTCTGACTTCTGCACACGGCGGGGAAATGAGCAAGATCACCACATATTTTTGCCGAGGTTCTTTTACAATGAATCTACTAGTTTCCTCCATAGGACACCTTATTGCTTAACCAGAACGACCCCTTCTCTAAGTTTATAAAGTGATTGCCTCATATGTGTATGTGTATGGAATTAAGGTAAGTGTTTTGGATTATTCAAGTTTTTATTGAGTTCAGCCATCTCAATGGGTGATGATTTTGTTAGAATTGACTATTTTAGCAAATCACACCTATGTAAATATGCAAATCCAAAATAACTATTGCACAATGTTGTTGACAATATGAGCAATTCAAAAGAGGAGTCAAGGGAGCTACATCAAAAATTAAAAGATAGATGGGCAAACAAGGTAAAATATTGTGTGTTGAAATAAAGCGGGCTCATAGCATATGTCACATGCATTAGTAAACAAGTTTAGGATGTTTTGTAGTGGTATTTGCAATGTATGTACCTAGTAACTCGAAAAGTTGGAGTTGAGTTGTAAGCCTTATGAGTCATATGTATCCCCATACAGTTCGTGGTAATCTAAAAACCATTTTGTATTTGTAGTGTCGGTGTGTGGTAAGCCAGAAACGACGTGTAAGAGTGAAGTGGGACAAATATTCCTACTAGCATGGTTTAGGGTTAGTCAAGAAAACCATCGGCCTCGTTGATTCAGGTCTTTAGAGTGCCCTAGTGGCATGTTTGTATCCCTGAGTGGTTGGAGTGCCCTAGTGGCAAGCTTGTGGCCCATAGTGGCTGGAGTGCCTTCGTGGCTGAGTTGAGCCTGCATGGCTGTGTTGAGCCTTCACGGTTGATTTTAGCTTTAGTGGCTGAGAGCCCTTGGTGGCATGGTTGAGGGTGATCTGATAAAACCCAGAGCATGGTTACGGGTAATATGATAAAACCCATGATGATAGTGGAGGGGGATTTATAGGTACAAGGAAAACTATGCAGTTATAATGGTTGAAAGAAAACGTATGCGAAGGACATCCTATAATACTGGTGGTTGTAGTGGTTAGTATCCATGCATTCCAATGGATGGTTACTCCTTTATATGGACATCAACATTTTCTTTTTATGGTTGACCACAACTAGATTTTACAAATTTATTTTCCCTCAACCAACAGATTGTGTGCATGTACAAATGTAATTGCATTTGATTAATGAAATCATTCACATCATCAAATTTTATCGCATGTAATATTGGATAAATTCAAAATTTCAAATGAAATATCACCGACCCATTTATTGAATTTGTCGATGCTTAGGAAAAAAATCATAGGATTGATGGGAAATTATGAATCGAGAATAATGAAGCACCTTTATTGAAGCGACGTGTTTTTCTTACAACTGATAAAATGGAGATCCCTAGCCCACAATCGAATGCCGTTGTTTTTTATTTCATCTCCATTTTTTTCTAGTAGTGTAGAATACATAGAAGGAGAATAGAATGTAGAGAACTACTAGGTGATTTTATATTGTTTTTGTTGTATGTTGAATGAGACAACTTTCAACAAATGACATCTATTGAACTACGAGTGAAAGGGGTTTCTCAATATTCATATGAGGGTTTGAGCTATAAATGTGTTTTTCTTCTATTCAACATTGGTTTGGCAACTTGGCATATTGTCTAGTATAATATATAGCATATTCTAGGCTCCTTGGTTCACGCACAGTCATTGATAATTGACTTCCGCACATATGATAAGAGTCAAACAAACTACCTTGTGGCTTGAGTTTCCATTACTCACAAATTTGTGTCCCTTTCTTTATTTTTTTCTTATGATTTTAAGAACGTTTTGATACCAAATGGTAAACCAAAAGCCTTCAACCATAATTTGAGATTATTTGTTAAGGTTAATTTGAGGGGAAATTTGCCCCATTTATTTCATTTATGACTACAAATGGATTATGTTAGCATAAGGAATTTTATTTGAATTTTCTAAATTTCTATTTAACCTTCTATGTATAGGATCATCTCATCTAAAAATATCCCGATCAAATGGGCCCTTTGTGAGTTTGTTAATTTTCAAGATGTCTAGCTGTTTAGGAATTTCTTTGTTAGCATGACAAGGTAGGTTCCTCAATTGGCTTAGTGTAAGTTGTCAAGGAAAATACCATGGATGCTATTGTGGGATGAATTCTTATCCTTCAAACATTTGTGGTAGTTCCAATTAAGATGGATTAGTGGTCGAAATGAATCTATAAAGTGTTGTAGGTTTGACATTATAAATTGTTTCTAGTAACTTTGTTGGTACTCTACTAAACTCACCAGGCTAGAACACATAGGAAACTTTGGTGGGTGGAACGATTTTGATTTATAGTATGGAGGTAATTGAGGCTTGAGAAGTCAAATTTATTAAGAACAAATGTTTTTTTCTCTAACTAATGTTGAGAGACTTATTAGATCTATGAGCTATGTGTTAAAGGTAAAGAATTTAAAGGCAATGATTCATTATCTTGATATGGGGAGTTCATCCAAGCTAATGACTGATAAATTTAGCTCATGCGTTAAACCCTTATAACCTAAATGAATCCCACCATTTTTTATTGAATGCTAAAGAGGTGTCCATCATAGGTAGGAATTAATTTGTTCAAGGAATTTTGTAAAATTTCAAGGCAAAGATAAAGTTTTTGTATATATTAAAATAGTTGGATTTGAACTTTGTAGATGTATGAGTTAGGTTTTCGACATGGTAAATTATGGAAAAATCATCAAAATAAAATAATAAGATGATGGTGTTAACCATTTCAACTTCTTTGCATTGTTTTAATACAACTTCAACTACTGCTCCAGCTAGAAAATCTACACCAATCACTCTTCTTTTTTAGGAGATATTATTTTCCATTTATCCTATTTATGTGCCAAATTTTAGTTCTGATCACACTCACATGTGTACAATGATGGAGGTATCTCTACAATATGCTGAATAGATTATTTGATGTTATTTTAATATGGTTTAATGAGACAATTGTTGAGGATAATGGGTTAGTTTAATAATCAATGATGTAGAGAAGCATGCCTCACCTAAGTATAAAGCCTTGCTATATATTGTTTTATCTAAATTGGAGGAAGAGAGGTCTAGACTATGGTTTATAGTTTACTTGGAGATATTTTTAATGTGCCTCTTCTAAAGCTCAAGCTAAATTGGACTAATTTTATGGAAGAAGTGATGTCATGCAATTTTCTAATAATATGAATTTGTTTGATGTTTTGATTGATGCCATGAGTTCATATGACCTTCCTATTATGACTTCTATAATTATAGGACATGTACCTAACCCCAAAACCTCATCTCTATTGATGTTTAATGTCATATTCAAAGTCTCCATACTTATTGACATTTGATCATAGTGTTTGGTATCTTGTTCCTTATCGTAGTGGGATAGATGTTGGGTTCTATTATAGAAAACAATTGCTTTCCATTGTATAATAACTATAAAAGGATGTGATCACTCAATTCTGTAAAAAATTAAAAGATGAATTTTGGATGCCATAAAGCAAGTAGAAGAGGTATGTATTCATATTGAGGAATACTTACATAACATCAACCTCTAAGAGGATGCATCACAACATGAGAGTGTAGTTCATAAAGAGGAGGAGTATATCACTATATGGGATTAAATTCATGCCCTATTATAGTGGATTTAGGCGATAAGAGATCAAATTTATTATTTATTAAACATTTGAAGAAAAAAGCGCTTCCTCATATCGTTCTTGGTCTATACCAATAAGGAAAAAATCTAAGGAGACTCCAGTTAAAATTTCAGGTATGTTTAGTGATCATTTTCAAAAATATTTTTCTACTTACCATCTGTAATATTCAATTAATACTACTAGAGATGATTGTTATAGGGTGGTTCCATGTAGGCTGTCAAACAAATATTGGAATTAGTTGGATAAATAATTTACAAACAAGAGTTTTTTTTTTCTCTTTCTTTAGTTAAAAATAGGAATTCATCAAGTACTAATGATGTACTTCATGATTTTTCCAAGGTGATGTGGGATATGTCTAGAGATCAATTTCATAGCCTTGTTGAGAAAGTATTTTAGACAGGGAGTTATTCTATGTTTCTTAATATAAGACTTGTCAAGGTTATTTCAATGGATTTAGCAAGAGACATTATTTGTGATTGGATTTTGATGAATCTATTAAGAATTTCCAAAACTATCTTTGAGGATCTAACATTGTGGGTGTGGGACATGTATAAAATTTTATTTCACCAACAGTGAATAAGTTTTGTTTAGGGGAAATTTGTTTTGGATAAAATTTTATGATATTGGGAGGTTATAGATGGGATAGGGGGTATATTTGTACACCCTTTTTCTAAATATTAACTTTGACAAGTCTTGTGATCTTATTAACTCTAAATTTATCATAGATATGTCAAATTTCCTTAGGTTTGGACAATAATGTGTTGACATTATCAATGCTTTGTTCACATGTTCCTCTCCTTTTTCTTGGAAGAATAATGTGCTGCCCCCTTGCATCAACCTTCACGTGTCCATCATGCAAATATTCTCATTAGCCCCTTATGTTTATGTCCTCATAGTGGATGTTGTTTAGTATCTATTGGATGCAACCATTTATGTTTGTTAGCTTAGACATATCTCCCCACCTAGTGGGGAGGAAATGGCTAACAACCCATTTTTATTTAACTCCCTCTTATTGATATCTATTTATCAACATATAGTTCTAAATGCCAGAGATAATATTTCAATAATCTATGAGGAATAATGGACTATCATGTATAACCATCCAATGGAATTTATTATTTCCGGTGTTCTTAACCGACACGGATTCCAATGATGTGGAGTTTTATTCAACCAAAAATTACTGTGATATATCTTGGAATTCCTCTTGTGGTTGACCTTTTTCTGGTTACAATGTGGGATTAGTTTGTAGATATATTTCAACACATATATTTTTTTAGAAATACAAATATCTTATGTTTTCTATTAAGTTATCAATGGTTATAAAATTTCCTAACACCCCATATTTACCATGTGTCATGTTGGCTAATTAGCAAACCTTAGTTCATGCAACTTGTGTAGATTACACATTCTTCTATGTCAAGCAAATATGATGGACACTAGATCACTCCCATTGTTCCCTTAGATGTATACACCATGCCCAAGGATGAGGGAGGCATTGGTTTTAATTATGTTATGACTCAAGAAAACATTTTGGCTACCGAATGAGAAGTTAGATGTATGGAGGGTTCATCCCATTCAAAATTGTTGAGGTAATACTTATTGTTGTCAATAGAAAATGCTAGAAAATACCAGGATGAGTTTTCTTACATGGCATCATATCTTCTCCTAATAATTTTTCAGTGACCCGAGAGTTTCCCTTGTCGTATATGGATTTAACTGCTTCTATGGAAACCATCAAGCTCATTCGTCAAGAATATATTTTTAGGATGAAAATTGGTATGCTCATTCCTCAAGAATATCTTTTAAGGAAGACAATTGATATGCATAGTCGCTTTTGGAGAGTCTAGGAGTGTATTTATGGGTTACATTTGAATAATTATTATTCTCACAAGATATACTCTATTATACATATGTGTAATGTGTTTGGAGAAATTCTTAATGTCAGGTAGATTCTTTTAGATGAACCAAGTCATTGGATTTCTCAACTACATGGTGTCCAGTCAATTAGAGTCAACTACAAAATATGGATCTTTGCTTGGTCAATGGTTTATTAAGATCTTCCCTCCAATGTTTGGTTGGCCAAAGGTGACTTTATTAATGGATTATTTATGTTCAATATGAGAAATAATTAAGCATATTAGGTTCAATCTATGATGGATGACATTCTGTAAGGAAATTTATATTCGCAAGTAGTTTTGTTGGGAGATTCCAGATCAATTATTAGAGATATCTTATCTAGTATTTTGCATTGATTGAGATTACCTACTTGTTATAAACTTTGTAAGCTATGAGGTAAATACATTTTTTATAACGAGGTTAGTTTTGTAAGTGCTTTTTCTCAATTGTGAGGTGATCAAATTATGTATGAAACTTTTAGACAAAGGCACATTATCGATTAAAGATATAAATTGATAAAATATAAATTGTATTAAATATTGATAGTTATTTTCATTGTTTTTAAAAACAAGATATGAAATATATATATATATATATATATATATATATAATATATATATATATATATATATATATAAACAGCAGATTAAAATAAACAAAATAATAATTTCGTATTTATATTGTTGTTATCAAGTTTAAAATAATACAATTAACAAAATTATTTCTTAAGTCTATAACTTCAACTTATTATTCCAAACCTAAGCATACATGAACATGTAGATGGAGTTGATCAGATAGGAAGGGATGCAAGCAGAGTAAGAAATGTGAAATGTTTTACTTATGCTACAAGGATGGGCATATAACTATTACATTACATATATTTTAATTTTGGATTTATATAGATGTGTAGATTTATTATTTGAAAATTTTGAAAAAATATTTACATTTTATAAGATTTGATCTATCTCTGTCAATATATAAGATTTGATTATATATATAATATATATATATTATATAATATATATATATATATATATATTATATATATTAAAAGTCGTTACTATAATCAAACATTAAATCATCTTAATTGGTTAATAAAACACTACCAACCCAGTCATGTTGCTAATTAGAATAGCCAAAATGTTTGTCTCCTCTCCTACTTTCTACACAAATAAGACACAAATATAACACTTAATCTCCTCCTTTATTTCTACAGAAATAGAACTGCGATATAAATTATAACACGGAAAATCATTATTTATTTTGCCACTAATTTGAAATAAAACCCCATTTTTTGAACAATTTTAACTTAGACAGCCTTATAATCCTATATTCCTAGTACCTCCACCCTAACCAACAATTCAGATCAGTTACCTTCCTCCTATCAACCTGGTAAAATAGGTTAGACACTGATGCAGGAGCATCCGAGTGAAGAGGCAACAGTTGAGAAATTTTTTTTTTCATTTTATTTTGAATGATAGAGAGGAAAACACTTCAAGTTTATGTTTCATTTAGTTTCATTTTGTGTCATTTCTAATTACGGCTGAGTCAGCCATGTTAGTTTCTTAAATTAGACAAAATAGGATTAGTTAGGAACTTGTTTGAAGAAACTATTTCGTAACTTAAAAGTAACTGAGGAAAAATTCCTCAAATTGTTTGAACTTCTATGATAGCTAACAATTCAAAATCTGTCATTTAATAAAGTAGATTAAATTTCATTACGTTCTCTGTGCATAGATGTCTCAGGCATCAAAATGAAGGCAAGACAGTGAAACCATTTGTTTTCAAAGATCCAAACAAACATCGACAAGCATTCAGTGACAACAAGCGTCTTCAAGACCGCGAACTGAATAGAGGCACACTAGCACACAGATTTCATTTTTCATGAAAACAAACCCAAGGTACCACTACATTTTCCATTTAAACAAAAAAATACATTTCCTTTACATCGCATTTTCATTTTTTCATTCAATAAAAATTTACTGTACAAAATTTGTAATCTAGAAATTTGAAGGGTTCCAAAACAATGAAACCAAAACATATTACAATCCACAGGCTATGACTAAATATTCTAGCGAGGGCATGAACACCTCAAAGATCACATACAAATACAAAGGACCCAAAACATCAAGGGTATAGCCGAGTCACAAACAAGAGCAAGCAACAAAACAACTGCTGCAAAACAACACACACAGCAAAGAAAGAAGGAAAACCACTTTAGCTATGGAAAGAACCTACCCGTGTTTCCCTAAGCCTGTGTCCAGTCCCCAGGACGAAGATGTGGAGCAGCGCTTGATCCAGATTTAAACAAGAACACAACAAAATATAGAGATAACCATATAGACAAAGATGCAGCGGAAATAATACTTCATTTCATTAATGGAAAATACTGAGATATGCTTACAACAAGAAATGGAAATAGACCAGCTAGGGCGATGGTAGTTTATCTCTGAGAAGAGATATGGTGGCTACATGCCTTTCAACTGTGTTACAATGAGGCTCGAAGGCCTATTTATTATCGAAAAGCAATGGAAAACCCTTCACATCTCGAAACCGAACCATATAAGATGAAACGCCAAATTGTGGGCCCCGTTTGGGTAAATTGGTACATCAATTTCCCAGGGTCGTAACTTTGGCATATGATCTTCGTTTGATGCGTACAATAGCCCGTTAGAAAGATCTCTCCGAGGACTACAACTTTGGGAAGGGAAACATCAGTCCATGGACCCATATTGCCCATAGATTTCCTAAAAAATGTCATTTAGGGCCTCAAAACAACTCCGGAACTTCAGGACCCAAAAAACTGTTAAAAATAGTAAATTGTGCTACAATTTAGGAAACTAAAAGACTGAAAGAGACAGCTGTGGGGGTCTAAAATGGATAGTTAGCTGGCCACCAACATCCACCTGGATCATTCCTCCCCCTTAGGAAGCAATGGTCCCCATTGCGTTGAGTTTCTCCATCTAATGAACTTGGTCCTTGGTGAGCTATTCTGCAATCTATGATGTGTCTAGTGATGGAGGGAAGCATGGTCGAGGGCGGCCCACATTCAATGCTTGGTGTAGTTGAAGGAATGGAGGAAAGATGTGCTTCAAAGCATTGTTTCCCATAGCCTTGGTACTGGTGTAAGGATGATGTCGGAGTAGTCTGAGCTTCTAATGGGTTCTGGTAAGGCGTTCTCTCTATAGATGTAACCAAAATTTATCACCAACCTTAAACTTGTGTGGTACCCCTGTGGGTGAGCAGAAGTTGTTCTTGTGTTCTGTCATGACTGTATCCCTTTGCTGCTACTGCTGCGTGGAGGAACCCTTTACATGGGTCATGGATGCAGCAATGATCCTCCCCTTACTTTGGGAGAAAACCAAATAGAAAATGAATTTCCTAGTCCGGGAGATGAGCTTGCTCCCTTTCTTAGTAGTGATCAAAGAGGTGGCAGTAAATGGAGCTACCTCCAGTATCCTCTATAATGAATTATCCAAAGAAATAATGACAACATGAGGCCTTGACTCATACACAGCATGTCGCCTCCACAAGTATGGTTGGCCTAATAGCACATCGCAAACATCCAGAGGTGTAACATCACATAATACCTCATCTTTGAAGGGCTTGATGTTGTAGGCAAGGCGACACTACAGGTGAACTTTGAGATCTCGTCCTTCGTGAAGCCACCCGATACTCTAAGGCTGCGGGTGTGGTGTAGTCAATAGGCCCAATTGCTTCATGACCTCTGCTGAAATGAGGTTCTTTTGGCTGCAACTATTAACAATGAATTGCAGCAGCGAACCCTTCAACCACATCTGTGAGTGGAAAAGATGTTCCCCCTGCTTTGGATCTTCAGGCTCATTTTTTCTAGATCTTGGCAGTGGCAATAATGGTGCTCGGATCCGCATCAATGATCTGCGTCCCTTTTCCATTCCCCTTGTTAGGTTCTGGCTGTAGGTCAAAACATGCGTCTAATTCGGAAGCCTTCAACTCGACCACTAGTGACTGCTTGGTCTGACACTCACTTGTGTTATGAGTGGGACTCTTGTGGAACTCACACCACTTTCCTATTTCCTTCTTCAACTTCATGATGTTGTTCTTTTCTTGCGGCTTCGATGGGTTGTCTTGCATCACCCCACCTTGGCTTTGTTCTTTGGGCTTCGGATTTATAGATCCAAAGTATCGCTTCTACTGTTTGAAATTTCGCTCGATTTTGATAGCATATCGGTACGCCGTGCTGAGCGACGAGATGTTCATGAACTACATCTCTTCCTAGATGTATCTGTGTAGGCAGCTGCGTATTTGAGTACCATATGCATATCAGAATCTTTGATACCCAACTGTGTGTGAAGGGTATGAAAAATGTTTGTGAACTCCGGCACACCTTAGTCCTTTCCCTGCTACAGCATGGTCCACTGTATGTATTTTTCCTCATAGTTTTTGACAAGGTAGTACTGCTCCTTGATGGCATATCAGAATGAATCCCAGGTGGGTGCTACTGAAAATAGTGAGCCCGTATTTTCATCCTTCTACTCGTAGTAGGTTTCCCACCAGTCCTTGACATGCGGGGCTGCTTTGAGAAGAGCGAGAACAATCTTTTCTCGACTAGAAAACTCATGAACAGAAAAATGTCCATCTAGCAGATTTAACCATTTATCTACGGCATCTGCATCTACTTGACCCTCAAAGATGGGGATTTCAAAATTAACCCGTATCTTAAATGGTGTGGTATTTCCAGAGTAGTTGTTGGAAGCCGATGTGCCGCCTCTAGGTAGCCGCTGAAGGATCTACGCAAAGCTATTCATCATCGCGTTCCTTCGTTTCTCAAGTGCTTCTTCGAGAAATATTTTGATAGGATCTCCTACCCCATCATCTTTCTTTTCATCCACCATGGGAGGTCATCAAGATTTGCGAGGCTGGTCTTGCAAAGGTTCGACTTGTTCAAACCCGAACTCCTTATATCCCTACCTCGTTGGGGACATGCAAAGAAAAACAGAGAAAAAGCAGACCACTCTGATACCACTGATCCAGATTTGAACAAGAATGAAATAAAATACAATGATAACCATATACACAAAGATGTAGTGGAAATAATACTTCATTTCATTAATCAAAAATATTGAAATATGCTTATAGCCAAAAATGGAAATAGACTAGCTAGGGCGATGGTAGCTTATCTCTCAGAAGAGATGTGGCAGCTACATGACTCTGAATTGTGTTATAATGAGGCTTAAAGGCATATTTATTGTTGAGAAATGATGGAAAACCCTTCACCCTGAAACCTAACCCTAGAAGATGAAACACTAAATTGTGGGTCCCGTTTGGGTAAATTGGTACATCAATTTCCCGCGGTCGTAACTTTGGCATACAATCTCCGTTTGACACGTACAATAGCTTGTTAGAAAGATCTCTCCGAGAACTACAACTTTGGACAGAGAATTGTTAGCCCATGGACCCATGATGCCACCAGATTTCCCAAAAAATGTCGTTTAGGGCCTCAAAAAAGCTCCAGAAGTTCAGGACCTGAAAAACTGTTAAAAATAGTAAATTGTGCTACAATTTAGGAAACTGAAAAACCAAAAGAGACAATTGTGGGGGTCCAAATGGGATAGGTGGGTGGCCACTAACATCCACCTGGATCATTCGTCCACACTTAGGAAACATTGGTCCTTATTGCGTTGAGTTTCTCCATCTGCTGAACTTGGTCCTTGGTGAGCTATTTTGCAATCTCAAATGTGTTCAGTAATGGTGGGAAGCATGGTCGAGGGCAGTCCACATTGAAAATTTGGTGCAGGTGAAGGAATGGAAGAATGTCGTGCTTCAAAGCATTGTTGCCCATAGCCTTGGTACTGGTGTAAGGACCATCTAAGAGTGTTTTGAGTTTCTGATGGATTCTGGGAAGGCGTTCTCTCTGTAGATGTAACCAAACTTTATCGCCCACCTGAAACTTATGTTGTACCCTCGTAGGTGAGGAGAAGTTTTTCTTGTGTTCTATCATGACCGTATCCCTTTGGTGCTGCTGCTATGTGGAGGAACGCTTTGCGGGGGTCGTGGATGTAGCAACGATGTTCCCCTAACTTTGGGAGCAAACCAAAGAGAATGAATTTCCTAGTCTGGGAGATGAGCTTGCTTCCTTTTTTGGTAGTGATCAAAGAGGTGGCAGTAGGTGGGGCTACCTCTAGCATCCTGTATAATGAATTATCCAAAGAAATAATGAGAGCGCAAGGCCTTGACTCATACACAACATGTCGCCTCCAAAAGTATGGTTGGCCTAATAGTACAACGCAAACATCCAAAGGTGTAGCACTACATAATACCTCATCTATGAGGGGCTTGATGCTGTAGGGAAGGCGGAACTACTGGTGCACTTTGAGATCTCATACTTCGTGAAGCCACCCGATACTGTACGATTGCGGGTGTGGTCTAGTCGGTAGGCCTAATCACTTCATGACCTCTGCTGAAATGAGGTTCTTTTGGCGACCACTGTCAACAATGAATTGCAACAGTGAACCCTTCACCGACATCTGTCAGTGGAAAAGACGTTCCCACTCCTCTAGATCTTCAGGCTCATTTTTTCTGGATCTTGGTGGTGGCAACAGTGGCACTGGGATCTACATCAATGATCTACTTCCCTTTTCCTTTCCCCTTGTTGGGTTTTGCCTCAGGGTCAGAACATGCATCTGATTCAAAAGCCTTCGACTCAGCCACCAGTCACTGCTTGGTCTAACAGTCACTTGTGTTATGAGTGGGACTCTTGTGGAACTCACAGCACTTTCGTGTGTCCTTCATCAGCTTTGTGATGTTTTTCTTTTCTTGCAGCTTCGATGGGTTGTCTTGTGTCAACCCACCTTGGATTTGTGCTTTGGGCTTCAGATTTGTAGATCCAAATTCTCGCTTCTTCTGTTTGAACTTTTGCTCGATTTTGACAGCATATCGTACGCCATACTAAGCGAGGAGATTTTGAAGAACTCCATCTCTTCTTGGATGTATTTATGTAGGTAGCTACGACATTTGAGTACCAGATGTAGATCTGAATCTTTAATACCCAAGTGTGTGCAAAGGGTATGAAAAATGTTTTTGAACTCCAACACATCTTGGTCCCTTCCCTCCCGTAGCATAGCCCACTTTATGTATTTGTCCTCATAGTTTTTTACAGGGTAGTACTACTACTTGATGACATCTCGGAATGAATCCCAAGTGGGTGTGGCTGAAAATAGTGAGCCCATATTTTCATCCTTCTGCTCGCAGTAGCTTTCCCACTAGTCCTTGATGTGGGGGGTTTCTTTGAGAGGAGCGAAAACAATCTTTTCCCGACTCGAAAACTCATGAACAGAAAAATGCGCTTCTAGTAGATTTAACCATTTATCTATGGAATTTACATCTATTTGACCCTCCAAGATGGGGAATTCAAAATAAACTTCTACCTTAAATAGTGTGGTGTTTCTAGTGTAGCTGTTGGAAGTCGACGCGTCGCCTCTAGGTAGCTGCAGAAGGATCTGTGAAAAGCTATCCATCATCGTGTTCCTTTGTCACTTGAGTGCTTATTCAAGAAATATTTTGGTAGGATCTCCTACCACCTCATCTTTCTTTTCATTTTCCATGGGATGCCGTCGGGATTTGCGAGGCTGGTCTTGCAAATCTTCGACTAGTTCAAGCCCTAACTCCTTATATCCCGACCTCGTTGGGAACATGCAAAGAAAAATAGAGAAAAAACAGACCGCTCTGATACCACTGATTTGGATTTAAACAAGAATGAAACAAAATATAGAGATAACCATATACATAAAGATCCAACAAAAATAATACTTCATTTCATTAATGGAAAATACTGAAATATGCTTACAACTAGAAATGGAAATAGAGCAGTTGGGGCGATGGTAGCTTATCTCTGAGAAGAGATGTGGTGGCTACATGCCTCTGAACTGTGTTACAATGAGGCTTGGAGGCCTATTTATTGTTGAGAAATAATGGGAAACCCTTTACATCCTGAAACCTAACCGTAGAAGATGAAACACCAGATTGTAGGCCCCATTTTGGTAAATTGGTACATCAATTTCCTGGGGTCGTAGCTTTGGCATACGATCTTTGTTTGACGCGTACAACAGCTCGTTAGAAAGATCTCTCCGAGCACTACAACCTTGGCAAGGTACACATCAGTCCATGGACCCATGTTATCCCTAGATTTCCCTAAAAACGTCATTTAGGGCCTCAAAACGGCTCCGGATGTTTAGGACCTGAAAAAATATTAAAAATACTAAACTGTGCAAAAATTTAGGAAACTCAAAAACTAAAAGAGACCGTTGTGGGTGTCCAAATCGAATAGGTAGGTGGCCACCAACATCCACCTGAGTCAGCGCTTCCCTAGAAGGGCCTGCACACCACCACAAAGCAGGGCAACAGTTAGTATTGAGCCATGAAAATAAAAAAGACAATAGTGAATAGCTAACTGGAAGGAGAATGAGGACCTTACCAGGAGAAGAACCTCTTTCGAGACAAAGGAAGAGAGCCGAGAACCACAACAGAGGGTTTCCACCAGTGAATGAGCCATAAAAATGCTCTTACCAGGAGAAGAACCTCTTTCGAGCCAAAGGAAGAGAGCCGAGAACCACAACAGAGGGTTTCCACCAGTGGTTCATGAGGCACAATACTTGCTAAGGTTTTGCAAATGGGGTAGCAAGCTAAGTGGGCTTGATTGTGGAAAAAACTCCACAGTTAAGCGCGCTTGAGCCAGAGGAGTTCTGGGATGGGTGACTTCCTGGGAACTCCTGGTTACCGGGTGCAAGCCCAGGAAGTGATGATTGATGTTATGTGATTCGTTCTCCACATTTCACTAGTTTCAATCCCACTTCTTCACCCCTGTGAGCATCACCCGATGCAATGAGTGCTAAGTGAACTATTCAAAAATCATGAGAAATTAGTCAGTTACGACTACCTCTCATGGAAATGGTCATACGTTTGAATGACTTACTTAACGCAGTTGAATCCCAAAAATGATATCTAATATAATGCACTGCGTAATCCCCCATACTTAAATTCAAAAAGAGTCAAGGGATCTCTACTTGAATGGTTCATGAGGCACAATACTTGCTAAGGTTTTGCAAATGGGGTAGCAAGCTAAGTGGGCGTGATTGTGAAAAATGTCCACAGTTAAGCGCGCTTGAGCCAAAGGAGTTCTGGGATGGGTGACCTCCTGGGAACTCCTAGTTACTGGGTGCAAGCCCCGGAAGTGATGATTGATGCTATGTGATTCGTTCTCCACATTTCACTAGTTTCAATCCCACTTCTTCACCCCTGTGAGCATCACCCGATGCAATCAGTGCTAAGTGAACTATTCAAAAATCATGAGAAATTAGTCAGTTACGACTACCTCTCATGGAAATGGTCATACGTTTGAATGACTTACTTAACGCAGTTGAATCCCAAAATGATATCTAATATAATGCACTGCGTAATCCCCCATACTTAAATGCTCTTCCTGCTCACCAAGGAGCTAAAGCATTAGGAACTTTAAAAACATGGAATGAAATTGAAACTAGAAGGAGGATCTTACTTAAAATTGAGGGCGTCGAGTCGTCCTAAGCAGCAACCAAGCAGGGACCTGAGATTTTTAGATTCAAATCATAACCAGACCCCACATCAACAAACAAATCACCACATAATGAATAAAAATGAGCTCAAAGCAAATAATAGAGACAAAAAGGCTTGCGAGAGGGAGAGGACCTGAAACCCTCCAAACACTAGAGCAATGAGTTGCCACAAAGAACGAGCAGAGGCATAACAATGACACACCACAGAGAACGAGTAGAGACATAGCACCAATAAACCATAGAGAACCAACAGAGCACATTAAACTACCATATGGAGCAAACAAGCCACAATACTTACCATCCATCACAAATACCAGGTGAGAACATAGAGCACCCATAGAGTAAAACGATCGCACAAGAGAAACACTTCAAAAACCCCTCGATGAAAGTGATAACCCTTAGTTGCAAGCCCGAGGTCAGTACAAGAGGGGGCAACAAAACATCAAACTGCAATAAAGACACACAACAAAAACCCTGCCACCAAACTGAACTTGGAACCGAAGAATTAAACGATCAATAGCCACACATCCCTCCTCAGGATTACCAGCAATTTTTTGTATCAGAGTAGGTTACCCTTTTCTATCGGTACAAAAAATGGAGGTAGGAAGAAGGGGTTAAGGAAGAGGCATCAGAAGAGTCACAAATGAAGGGCTATGAGAAGAAATTAGGAATTTAACTACATGTTTGGCAGCAGTGGAATCAAGAACGCGTAGAGGTCCGAAAGGTGGGGATGACAGTGAGGAGGAAAACATAGCCACGACAGATGGTTAGATGACAAAGGACTACAAATTAAACTATTGAGGTTAGCTTTGTTGGCTCGCTGCAAGCCAAGATTCAAGCTCTCTAATTATGATGGCAGTTTGTCCATAGAGGCATTATTAGACTGGATAAGTGAGCTAGATAAATATTTTGAGTATGAAGAAATCAGTGAAGACAAGATGATCAGGTTTTCTATTACCAAATTGAAGGGACATGCAGCTCTTTGGTGGGACAGTGTATAGGCAGAAAAGAGGAGATTAAACAAACCATTGATTAAAAAATGGGACACGATAGTTGCTAGGAGGAATAGTAAGTTTTTGCCTAAAGATATCAAATTTCCCATTATAGACAAGTACAAAACCTGAAGAAAAGAATGATGACTATGAAGGAATATACTGAAGAATTTTATAAAGTTAACCTGAGAGTTGGTTATGTTGAAGATACGCCTCAGAAGAAAGTGAGGTTTGTGAATGGTCTACGGATGGAGATCCTAGACGAAATTAATATTCTTTCCCCTAAGACCATAGAGGAAGCTTATCAGTGTGTTTTGAAGGCAGATGAAAGGATTGCTAGGAAACAAAATGGTTGAATAGGACGTGGTTCTGGTAGAGGTCGGGGACAAACCTTTGGTAGAGGTAGGACTACCAACATCAATGAAGAGGGTAGTAGTTCGAAGACTTTAGGACAGAGTGAAAGGGAAGGTAACACCAGAGGAGGAAGGTCATACTAGTGAGGAAGAGGTAATGACAAAGGAAGAGGAAATTCTTATCAGTGTTACAAGTGTCGCAATTGGGGACACATGTCCTTTGAATATCCTGAAAGATGAACAAACTAGGTAAAGGGGAGCATATGTCGCTGAGCTCGATGAATTGGAGGCACCACCACAGGAGGTGTAAAATATGCCAGAGACTGGGGAAGCCTTGGGGTTGAACAAGGTATTATTAAAACCAACTAAAGAAGTAGCTGATCAAACACTAAGGAAAGCATTGTTCCGGAATTTATGCAAGTCCCATGGGAAATGCTACAAATTAATTATAGGTAGTGGAAGTACTGATAATCTGGTAGCTACTGAAATGGTTGGAAAATTGGTTTTGAAGAAGTTGAAGAAACCAACTCCATATAGAGTGTCATGGTTGCAAAAAGGCCATCAACTATTGGTTGATGAGCAGTGTGAAGTAGAGTTTCATATTGGAAAGTACAAGGACAAGGTGACTTGTGATATCATGCCTATGGATGTGTGCCATATTCTGTTGGGAAGACCATGGTAGTATGATAGGAACATCATCTATGATGGGGCAAAAAATTGTTACAAGTTTGTTAAAGATGGGAAAAAGCATAACCTACTGCCCATGAAGGAAGAGGATGTTGCAGAAACCAGTGAGACAAAAGCATTATTGTTAGGTGGAAAAGGGTTTTTGTGACAGATGGAGGATGATGAGGTGAAGTATGTAGTTGTATGAAGGCCAAAACCAATATTGATCCATACTGAAGTCATGAACTTACCTAAAGAAATACAAGACATGCTGCAAGAGTTTAGTGATATTTTGGTAGACGATCTACTGGACAAATTACCATCGAAGCAGAGCAGTAGTCACCATATTTATTTTATTCTAGGGGGCAGTTTGACAAAAACGGCTGCCTACCAGATGAGTCTGAAGGATAATGAAGAAATCTAGAAGCAGGTGCAGGAGTTGTTGGATAAAGGATTGATTCGGCAGAGTTTAAGATCTTGTGCAATTCCGACTATTTTAGCTCCCAAGAAAGGAGGTGAGTGGCGAATGTGTATGGATTCTTGGGCCATTAACAAGATTACTATTAGGTATAGGTTCCCTTTACCTCGGATGGATGATATGATGGATTTTTTGAGTGGAGCAGCATACTTTTCAAAGATAGACCTGAAAAGCGACTACCACCAAATCAGAATTCCAGAAGGTGATGAGTGGAAGACAATGTTCAAGACTAATGAAGGCTTGTACGAATGGCTGCTTATGTCATTTGGATTGAGAAAATCCCCTAGCACATTTATGCGGTTGATGAATGAGATGGTAAAGGAATTCATTGGAAAATTTGTGATTGTATATCTGGATGATATATTTATATTCAGCAAGACGAAGAAGGAACATTTTCGATATGTGAGGTATGTATTTCAAAAATTATAGCAGAATAAATTGCTGACAAATTTTAAGAAATGTTTTTTTTTCAAGAAAGAATTAATCTATTTGGGATTTGTGATTTCTGAGAATGAACTAAAAATGGATCCGGAAAAGGTAGCAGCCATAGTTAGTTGGCCATCCACTAAAAGTTTGTTTGAGGCACAAAGTTTCCATGGATTGGTGAGTTTTTATTGGAAATTAATTAAAAATTTCAGTGGGATTTGTGCACCCATGGTGGACAGCATTAAGAAGACAAATCAGCCTTTCCATTGGACAGAAATGGCAGAGAAGAGTTTTCACTTGCTCGAAAGGAAAAGTACTGAAAAGCCGGTTTTGAGGTTACAAGACTTTAACAAACTTTTTCAAGTTCGTTGTGATGCTAGTGGGATAGCCATTGGTGTAGTTCTCAGTCAAGAGGACAAGCCAGTAGCCTATTTCAATGAGAAACTAAATGAAAGTAGGTAGAACAAGGAATTTTACGCAGTGTTTCAAGTGCTGAAGCATTGGAGACATTACTTGTTGGCCAATTAATTTGTCCTGTTTTCAGACAATTCTACGTTGTAGTATATTATGTAGTAGCATAAGCTGAACCATAAACATGCGAAGCGGGTGTAGTACTTGCAGAGTTTTATGTTTGTGTTGAAACACATCAGCGGTCAAGCCAACAAAGTGGCAGATGTGTTAAACATGAGGAATTTGATCCTACAAGAAAGTACGATACAAGTATTAGGATTTGAACATCTTAAGGACTTGTATGAGGTAGATGTAGATTTTAAGGAAGCTTATGAAGCTTGCCAAAATCCATTGTTGAGAGATAACAACTCATCGCTAGACTATAATATGAAGGAAGGGTTGCTATTCAAAGGAGGGCGATTGTGTATTTCAGAATGCTCTATGAGAAAGAACTTAATCCAGGAAAAGCATAATGGAGGTTTAGTTGGACATTTTGGCATAGAAAAGACCTCAGATCAGTTGAGTTAGTTTTACTATTGTCTGAAGATGCGAAGAGATGTACAGAGGTTTGTGAGTAGATGCAAAGTGTGTTAGATTGCAAAGGGACACAGCCAGAATACAGGGTTGTATACATCTTTACCTATTCGGAATAGACCATGGGACTCTGTCAGTTTGGACTTTGTCTTAGGTCTGCCCGAGACACAACAGGGATTTGATTCCCTCATGGTAGTGGTGGATCGTTTCACCAAAATGGCACATTTCATTCCATGTAGGAAAACTAGTGATGCCACACATGTAGCACATTTGTTCTTTACCGAGATAGTCAAATTACATGGCTTGCCGAAATCTATTGTTTTCGATCGAGATGTTAAGTTTACACGACATTTTTGGTGAAACCTATTGAAAAAATTAGACACCAAACTAAACTTCAACTCAGCTTATCACTTGCAGACTGATGGTCAAACCGAAGTAGTGAACCAATGTCTGGGAAAATTATTGAGGAGTTTGGTCGGAGAAAATTCTCCACAGTGGGATCGTGTGCTTGCACAAGAAGAATTTTCTAATAACAGTTCGCCCAACTGAAGCACGAGAAGTAGTCCTTTCCATATCCTATATGGAATGCACCCATGTGGAGTACATGAGTTACGGGATTTGTGACAGTTGGAGCGCAGGAGTGCTAATTGGAAATATTTCACAAAGGAAATCAACAATCTTCATGAACAAGTGAAATTACAATTACAAGACAACAACCAAAGATACAAGCAGAAGGCAGATTTGAAAAGGCGAGAGGTACAATTCAATGTACGAGACCTGGTATTAGCACAAATATGCAAGGAAATGTTTCCTAAAGGTAAATACAACAAGTTAAAATGGAAACAAATTGGGCCTTGCAGGATTCTTCAGAAGATTTCTGCGAATGCTTACAAATTGCAGTTTCCCCTACGTATTGGAATTTCGCCCATTTTCAATGCGAAAAATCTGTACCCCTACATTGCAGTAGATGAAGAAGACAGTTCGGAAAGACGAACATAGGAGACCCATAAAGAGAATGATTCATGGATTAAGCAAATGTCCCCCAGCAAAGCCTTTAGAGATCAAATAGATCCTAGATACCCAAGCGGCGAGACATACTCGAAGGAAGGAATATTTGTAGTACCTAGTCAACTGGAAGGGTCATCCTATTGAACATAGTTCTTGGTTAGATGTTGGCTAGATTCAAAGCACCATGTACTCTATTGAAGAGCTCATGGGCAGGAGCCAATGAGTTTAATTTACCTTGGGATCCTGATGCAGGAGCATCCGAGTGAAGAGCCAGTAGCTAGGAGATTTTTTTTTTTAATTTTCGTTTTATTTTGACAAATAGAGAGGAAAATACTTCAAGTTTCTATTTCATTTACTTTCATTTTGTGTCATTTTTAATTAAGGCCGAGTCAGCCATTGTTAGTTTCTCAAATTAGAAAAAATAGGATTAGTTACGAACTTGTTTGAAGAAACTATTTAGTAATTGAAAATTAACTGAGGAACAGTCCCTCAAATAGTAAAGGAATTGTTGATGATGTATTGAAATGGAAAATTAGAGATGATGGAAGGGCTGCCATCCACAGAGGAGAGAGAGCCCAAAAGCTGTAATGGAGAATTATTTTAACTTCTATGACAGTTAACAATTCAAAATCTGTCATTTAATAAAGTAGATTAAATTTCATTACGTTCTATACGCATAGAAGTCTCAAGCATCAAAATGAAAGAAAGGTAATGAAACCATTTCTTTTCAAAGATTCATACAAACATCGAAAAGCATTCAGTGACAAGCAGTGTCTTCAAGACCGAGAACTGAACAGAAGTACACCAGCACATATGTTTCATTTTTCAACAAAACAAACCCCAGGTACCATTACATTTTGCATTTAAACAAGAAAAATACATTTCATGTACATGGCATTTTCATTTTTTTGTTCAATAAAAATTCACTGTACAAAATCTGTAATCTGGAAATTGTGAAGGGTTCCAAACCCATGAAACCAAAACATATTACAGTCTACAGGTTATGCCTAAATGTTCTAGTAAGGGCATGAACACCTCAAATATCACATACAGATAGAAAGGACCCAAAACATCAAGGGTATAGCCAAGTCACAAACAAGATCAAGCACTAGAGAAACTACTGCAAAACTAGACACATAGCAAAGCAAGCAAGAAAACCGCTTTAGCTACAGAAAGACCCTACTCAGATTTCCCTTGATCTAGGTTATCTTTTTTTTATAGATGCGTTAAAAGAATTACATACACAATTTCTAGTTTAACCAAAGAGAAAATTTAAATGTGCACATATGAGAGAAAGAAGAAGAGCATAAGAAGACAAGAACTTGATAACAGAAATCATCCCTCTTGGACTATGTCTCTGGGCCCTGCTTGATCAATGGGGAGGCCTTCACTCATTAAAAATGGCATCAAAAGAAGTTACATTCATTAGTTACAAAAAATGGAGCGTTACACCTCCATGCTGGAAAATCGCTGAAAAATGGAGAGCTCTATTACAGAAACTAACACCACCATCGAATTCCTGTCGCAGAGAAGTGTAAAAATGATATAAAATTTTCCTAATTCTGGGTCTGGACAAAAATATCCCTCCTGCAAAAATTCAGCCAAGCATGGTTCCACCAGTATTTTCTAACTGCTCAAGGTTCCACTGCTTCTGTCTTGGTTTCCATGCTTGGGCTACTATACCTCTTCTCTCCTCCTTATGCTGACAAAAATCTAATGTTTAAATAATAATATGGAAGACTTACCATTGGTTGTTATGGTTTATTTTTACACCATATAAATTTACCTCAATCGTAACCATATATATATCCCATATACTTTTTATATTATTGTTGGGAGGTGGGCCCATACTTCACGGGATCTGCACCCATCCCTTTCCAACTAAAATGCATTAACTCCTTTAGGTTTTGGTGCTATACCATTTATCACGTGATATATGTGGGTGGCTTTGGGTGGTGGGACCACCTATGTGGCCGCCTACCCAGGCCCCAACATACCACCTACATTCATCGTCGTTTTGTAATGAACATGATACTCCATCATGTTATGCATTGGTTGTGTAACCATATAGTATCTCCCAACTATATATACGTTGGTTATAATATATAGTTTGTTGTAACCATACTCAACCATGTGGTGATTTCAAACGGTTTTGGATGTATGTTAAGGGATATATATATATATATATACATACATACATACATACATACATACATACATACATACATACATACATATATATATATATATATAGATATCCATGTTGGTTTGTTTTTTATCCTCTGCCATACCAAACTTTGAAGAGCTCTATCTTTTGCATATGAGCTCTGATCGACGAACCTTTTGTGCCACTGTGATCAGGACGATGAGCCCTCTCATAGCACCAAATTCTCCTTTCTACCATTTTTAATTTCGAGCCTTATCCATCCCCTTATTGTCTCGAGATCCTCCTAGATCAATCCTCCCCATTGAGGAGCTTTTCGTCCTCAAAAAGCATTAGCACACTGTCAATCTCCTACACACGAAACTGGTACATTATTGCAATCATGCACACCACACATGACTCAACAACCCCTCCTTGCCAAGATTTCATAGCACACACTCCTTGGCCAAGTATTACATAAAAACTAATTAAGGCCTCAAAAATAAGGAAAGGCGAAAATATCGTCGTTACGTCTTGCGGACAAGATAGACCTTCCTAGAATCTATTGAAGACCTAATGACAAACAAACCAACCAGACTCTATCTTTATCTAAATGTGCTTTATAAATAATGGAAACCAAATGTGTTTAAGGCCTACCTCATGTCCAACGCAAGTTTGGAGATGCCTTCGCTGCTTTGATCCAAGTAAGTTCCTTTGTCACAAACCTACAAGCACAAATAAGGAAATCGATTAAATAGCACCTGAATAACCAGTATTATAAAACATATTCAACATGAAAGTCAAGGAATACATGAAACAAATAACATGAGATACTTGTTGAGAAAAATGTGCTTGATTGTATTAATTCAAAAAGAGAAGAACTTTACAACCTTTGCCTTGACGCTGTACAAGCTCCTCCCAAGGTCCAACAAGAAGTCTCCTCTACCTTGACAAGCCTCACTCACTTCCCAATGAAGCCATAAAGGTATGTGATCTCTCCTCTTAAGCTCAAATAGGAAGTCTTGATTTCACTAGAATTTACCCTCAAAAGTTCAGCTTCAAACCTCCCAAGCCATTGACCCAATGCCTCAATTTATAGTGCAATGGAGATCAGTGACCAGGTCCTCCTTCAAATGGATAGTATCCTCCTTCAAAGGGATAGCTCCTCTTAACAAGGGATTAGTTCCTCCTCTTATGGGATGCATGAACCACTTGGAGCGAACAATCCTCATAACAAATCCTTCTAGAAAACTCTAGAATTAACCCAAAGTGATTTTTTTAAGATAAAAATTTTGCCTTTTGACTTTCACTGGGGTACGCACCCTCCCCTTTACATACAGAGTGTATAAGTACGCAGATATCCTGAACAAAAGGTGCGGGCCCGCAGGAAAAAGTGAGAGAAAGTGCGGAACTAGAGTTACATTTCTTTTTTGATGTCTTTCTCTCATTTCTAAAGCTTGCTCCGAAGAGCTGAGGTTTGAGACTTGCTTAGGAAACTAGCATAGGTGGTGATAGACCCATATCGACTGCAAATAATCAAGGTGACGATATTTTTGTGTAACAGATTGCCCCCTAAAGTGCGAAGTCTGTAGTATATGAGGATTTTTTATTTATCATATAGGAAGAGTGAAGTGCTTTATCATTTCGAGGATCATCTTGCGGAGAGCCTGGTTGGAACCTGTAAAAAAATTTAATGCAAAATATATATATGAGATCATATCATCGCTGAGGTAGGCATTCCCATACTCAGATAAAAATTGACTAAGAGACTAAAAACTGACTAGAAGTCTAACTACTACTCTGATATAGGAATGATCTCGTAACACATCATAAGTACAGACACATGTGGACACAGTATGGGCGCAGCCATCTGTTTATGAATAGTCCATAATATAATGAATACAAAATTCCTCGCAGACTGGATGGTGGAAACTAGATCCAGGGTCTTCATTTCTATGTCCCGAAATAGTACGATTCAATCCATGTGATTGAATGTGTCGAAGTCGAACATGGTAGAAACCGCTTGATTACTAGTCAATGCTGTAAACTGTTAACAAGTGTGAGAGAAACCACCAATAATGATAGTGGCTCTCAAAGTACTCAGCACCATCCATGAAATGTGATAAGATGTGTTGAAGTCGAACATGTCATGGAATCCTTTGATCGGAAGTCAATGATGTAAAATGTCGTCAAAGGCGAGAAACCTGCCATTGAGGCATGCAGATCTCAAGGTATTGACGATTCCTAGATCATCTTTCTAGATAATGAGTTGAATTCAATAGAAAGTGATCCGTCGTAGGAAAGCCCACAACGCGAAATCATAGATCAAGTTGAAGAAATTTAGTTGCAAGGACTGACTCAGGGATGGTCAAGATGGATGACAGACATTTTGCAAATGAATGGCTTATTTGCACTGACCTCTTGAATACATAACGACACGATAGATGGTTTGGTAATGATTGACCCAAAGTTAATACCTAGAAACTGTCTGAAGATTTTCAATATGGTTTGATCAACTATTAGGTAAAGGATTTCCCAACCCAGGTGAATGAAAATGTCCTGTTCAAGAGTGGTTATAAAGTATGAAAAATAGACTCACTTTTCTCTCTTTTCCCCCACCATTTCTAGCAAGTACCTCTTTATTTTTTACAAGCTTGAGGAGGATAATATATGCTTGATTATAAGTTCACCCTTCAGGTGAGTCCAACTTAGTTTAAATTCAAACCCTAAGAAGGAGTCGTCTGTTCCTGTTTGTAATAGAACAGGTCCTTTACTGTCAAAATTGAACGAGTCCAGTATAGGAGAAACTCGATGTTTTCCATTTTTAGAGAGTCTGGAAAAAACTTAAGAAGACTCCAGGGTTTGACTTTTTCATAAATTTGGGTCTCCCAAGCCTGAAAAAGTATAAAATAATACTTGAGAGAACCACTTGATCTTTTATGACCAAGGAGTACTTTTCGTTATTAGTGTCTTTGATTCGAAAAAGTAAAAAATCAACCAAGGACATGTCATTTTATAACCAATATTGAGTTTGAAACGACAAAAATCCGATGATCTTTTTATGTTTTTACGGTTGAAAAAGAGCTATAAATTGACCGTCTTTTAATTTCGTTTTAACGAGCTTAAAAGAAAAACTCGGCAATCTTTTCATGTTTTAGGAGTCAGAAAAGGGCTTAAAGGTGACTCTGGTTGAAAATGATAGATTTCGCTTGAATAATCCTGTTATCTTGCACAAAAACACAAACATTACTCATACCTGCTTGAAAGAGATAAAAATGTCGCAATAATACCTTTTTAAAGTGAAACATAAACAAATTTGTAATTTATTTACTCAAAAAACTTATAAAAAGGGGTTTTTGCCATTCATTTTTACCATTTGTGATTTGGGTGAGGAAACAGTGCTTTTGCTCTGAAAACTTCCCAAGAGGATTGCGGAAAATCCAACCGTCGGAATAGGACGCTGTCTTCACTAGGTAATCCACATCATCCTTCTCTTGTTTTTTAACCATTTAATTTTTCAATTTAGTCTTTTATTTCATTTTTTAGGAGGGTTTTTAGGAAAAAACCTGCGCTCGGGGTACGCAGGCTCACCACTGCGAACCTGCGGACCCCGACTTTTTCTCCTTTGGGAAAAAGCACGGGGTTCACACCTTCCATGTGGACAAAGTGCAGTCCCACGCACTGTGTCGAACAGGAAGGGTGCGGTCCCCGCTGCGAGGGTTTTTAACCCAAAAATCTTCAAAAATGCACCAAAGAAAAATTATTCTAGCTCTCTAATTGATCTTTTTGCTTGATGTAGGTTGTACACCATGCTAGATTTGCGCGAACGAGAGAACGAGGACGTGGATGCTGCTGCATGGAATCATCAACCTTCACTTGATTCTTTGAGGGTGTGCAACTTATACAAATACTGGGCCATTCCTGGCATGAGGGCTCAGGTGGATTTCTTGCAGTGGATGGTTGACAGATGGAGAGTTCAAGACCAGTGTTTCTTCATTGGCGGCCACCAACTTGAGATCAAGCCGGCGGATATATACTTTTTGACTGGTTTTCCTAAGAGAGGCGTTGACTTGACTCTGTTCGGGACTAGGGCAGGTGGCCAGTCCATCGATAGTCTCTGGTTAGAGTACTGCAACTGCCAGACTAGAGACAAAGGGATAGACATAAAGACCATATCCCGTCCTGACCTCATGGTGATTGCTTTCACTGTTACTAGACTTTGCGGAGCTACCACAATACATGTTTCCACCGGATCCTAGATGCGTATGGCAGTTGATTGATTTCAGGGCACCATAATCAACTGGTGCGATGTTGTGTTGGCCAATGTGAAGGGCCAATTGATCAGGGCCAAGAATGGATGACTGAATACTTTTGGTTATGGAGCTTTAGTCGTGAGCTTTGGCCTGGAGAGGATTCCTATGCTTATCCCGCAGCACCTTACAGTTGGAGCTGGGCTTCCCCGAGAGCCCAAACTGATGCGATGGGTCGCAGTCATGGCCCGTCATCCTGACGAGGGGACCGAGGTTGTCTGATTAAAACCTGAGTATTTCTAGTGGTTGGAGAACCATGTTTTTTCTATCAAGTATTTTCCTTATGCTGGGGTTGACTTTCGTGGAGACCCAGACATGGCTCTTCGTCCAGGAGAGCAATGGGACGACTCAGGTAATAATTTTCAACAATTTCCTAATGTTAAATTGTTTTTATTTTTATATCGTCTCAAAACTGATAGTACTAATTTCAAAATGTAGATGTGGGCCCACAGCGACCAACCGCTCTCCGGCCTTTCGAGAGAAAGAAACCAGTTGCACCAGCTCCAACCCCACAGGACGAATCAGCAAAGACCTTGGCCGAGTTGGAGAGTCACCTAGAGCGCTTCACAGGGGACATTCCTGAGACTAGCATAGACGACATCCCTCGTCGACTTTAGCGCTATGTGATTCGAGTCCCTGGACCTTTTAGGAGGTTCCTTTGTAAGGTGGCCCGTGCAGTGGTTTCGTATCGAGATCATCACCAATGATGGGATGATCGCTTATTGTAGTCACATATGACATTTTTCTTTTTGTACCTATCATTTTTGCTGATCATAAGGTGTTTTTTAACATATGATCAAGGATGATGTATTTTTTGACACACTCCTATATATATATGATATCGTTATTACTGGCTTGTCTTGTTAAACATGCTATGGAATGTTTTTAAATTTACTTGTATGATTATCGCACATGTCTACTTAACATTTAAGAAGCAATTGCATCTGCTAATTTATTTAAAGATCTTCGAATATGCTGATATTCAATGTAGTCAAATTCACGTTCCAAGAGACACACTCTAAAAAATAATCTTAATAAAACTGGATTTCTAATGGCGTATACTCTATTAAGCTGTAATACAATGAGTTCAGAATCTAATCTCACTATCAAACTCTGAATCCCAAATGAAATAGATTCAGATAATAACTCCACCACTGCGCTATACTCTGCAATGTTGTTTGTTGTTTGACCGAGGCTTACCCCATGCATAGATACCAACTCGTCAGAGAGCGAATAGATAACCCAAGCTGCGGAAGAAATATTCTGTGTACTACAACAAGCGCCATCAGCGAAACCAATATATGTTTGAAGAGGCGTCGACATCTGCGACATCAAACGTAAAACCAAGATAAGCAGGAATAATGACCGGAAACTCAATCTCTAAGCTAAGAACACTTTTAATCTAAAACACACTAGCTAGAAGAAAAACTATCCTAACTAAAAAATATCCACACTCGCTTTAAGCATAATATCTCTTCAGGTAAAGGCCATTTCTTGGTTTACCTAAAGAGACCCCGTCAAAGTCTACCAATTCATAGGCCCCTTTCGCTAGCTTTTGCTTGACAAAAAAAAGACCATGCCCCATAGGCACAAACTTTCCAACGCCTAATTTATCATTTTCTTGATCGTACAAAAGGACTAAATCTCCTTCCGAAAAATTTCGAGGGGTTACATTTGGATCATACTGAGCCTTAATACATTTGGCATGAGATTCGATCGCTAATGCATCATCGCGGCGATTCTCATCTAGCTGAGCTAAATATAATAAACGTCTTTCCTCTTCAGAAGTAGCTGGAAGTAATTCGATGGCCATTCGCAATGACGGGATTTCACACTTAATAGGTAACACAGCTTCCAAACCATAAACTAGTTGGAAAGGAGTGAACCCTGTTGATGTTTTGCCAGTTCCACCGATGAATCCCAATGATTCGTTAGATCATGATGACTAAGACTTTGTTGATGGCTTCAACCAAACCATTAGCTTGCAGATAATAAGGAGTTGAACTGTCGTGACGCAAGCCAAGTTGGTCTGTAAGTTCTATCATCATAACATTTCGAAAATGATGCCCATGGTTAGTGATAATCGCTTGTGGAACACCAAACCTAGCAATTATATGATTGAATAGGAAAATTGTAGCTGTTTTTCCGTCTGCCTCAAATGTAGGCATCGCCTTGGCCCACTTAGTAAAATAATCTACCGCAAGGATAATGTATGCATGCCCCCCGGCCGAGTGAGGGTTACATGTAATAGAATCGATACCCCATTTGGCAAAAGGACCAACAGAAATTATAGGGTGAAGAGGAGCAGGTGGAGCGCGCATCTTTCGATCAAAATTTTTACAATTGTGGCATTTTCGGACTGCAGTAATACAATCTTTAAACAAAGATGGCCAGAAATAGCCAGCGCACAATATCTTTTGGGCAGTGGCATACCGAGATATCTGACTGCCACACGCTCCAGAGTGGCAGTCATTTAAGACCCTTTCGGCTTCCTCATGAGTCAAACAACGTCGAAAAATAGAGTCTGCCCCCAGGCGATAAAGAGTATCTCCAATAATTTTGAATTGCTGGGATTGGAATCAAGCTTTTCGACGATCGAATCATGAAAGATTGGGCCGAAGGTTTTGGGTTTGGAGATAAGTGATGATATCTCCATACCACAGATCTAAAGTGCTGATCAGAAACAAGGATTCGTCCATAATGGGCTCCTCCGCCACAGTTTCTGTATCAACACGCGGGAAGTCACACATAAGTTCTGCAAAAACTAATGATTTCTTTGACTTGGACTTTTCAAATTCCAAATAAAACTCCTACAAGATGACAATCCATTTGGAGTACTTGCCCCCCAGCAACTGCTTGGTCAAGATATAGATCATAGGGTTGCAATCGGAAATGACCGTAGTTTTGCATAATAAAATGTAATGACGAAATCGTTGGACAGCTTGAACAGCTGCCAATGCCAATTTCTCCACATATGAGTATTTTAGCTCAGTGGGATTCAACGTGTGACTAAGGTAATATATCACATGTTCCGTACCGAATTCATCTTCCTGAACTAACACCATTCCAATGGTGGAATAGGAAGCGGCGAGATACAAGTAGCTTGGTTGTAGTTGGGAGGATGCAACAGCGGTGCATGGGTCAACGCGTGTTTTAGCGCATCAAAAGATTTCTCAGCTATCTCGTCCCAAAAGAATGAAGTATTCTGTTTCAACAACTGGGTAAAACCCTTTGTGATCTCGGTGTAGTTAGGGATAAATCGACGTTAAAAGTTTGCTTTCCCTTGCAAACTTTGGAGTTGGCGAAGAATCGAAGGAGGAGGCAATTTGATGATAGCTTCGACCTTCGAAGGATCAACGCGAATGCCGGCTTTTGAAACTACAAATCCCAGCAATCGACCCGTTTCAATACAAAACACACACTTGTGGAACCGAATTCGATAATGCCTACACCTCATGAAGATTGCTCGTAAATGGACGAGGTGATCAGCTCTCTGTAAGGAATGAGCAGGAAAATCTTGAAGATAAGGTTGCACAATGTGTTTTGTATCATGAAAAGTGTAAGACATAGCCCGTTGAAAAGTTGCGCCTGCGTTCTTAAGGCCAAAAGGTAATTTGCAATAAGAAAATGTTCCCCATGGACAAATGAATGTCGTTTTTGGTTGATCGGCGAGCAAAATATTTATTTGATTGTAGCCCGAAAAGCCATCTATAAAGGAAAAAATTTCACTGCCGGCACAATCATCAATAATTTGATCGATATAGGGTGTAGGGTAATTGTCTTTTGGACATGCTCGATTAATATCCCTATAGTCGATACAGATTCTTATTATCCCTTGCTTTTTGTTTACAAGAACAATATTCGATACCCAATCCGTTAACGGGATTGGATAAATGAAACCTGCTTTCAACAGCTTTTCAACTTCTGCTTTAATCGCAAAAACTTTTCTTTGGTGAATTTGATGCAAACGTTGCCGAAAGGGTTTAGCGTCCGGGTAGGTTTTAATTTCATGAACTACAATTGCTGGGTCAATTCCTGGCATTTCCTCATAGGACCAGGCAAACACGTCGCGAAATTCTTGAAATAGGGCCTTGTATGTTCTTAGTTCATCGTCCGTACAAGAGGCACCTATATGAACGTTCTCAATAATTCCAGGCTTAACCGAAATGTCAAGGGGAAGAGTTTTAGAAATATTGCCCAAATTTAACTCGGAATCAGGATGTTTCATTGGATTTTGAGCGTCCTTAGAATATTCAGTTGTAAAGATTGATGAAAAATCATTTTCAAAACGATTGCTCTCGGGTAAAAACGAAGATCTGTGATGTAGATCTTCCCATGGTAACTGATCGACACATAGCATTTCACGGATTTGCTCATCTGATTGAGCAAGTTTGAAAACGTTTTTAATTCCGAGGTTGATGTTGAAAACGACTCTTCATGGACTTCATTCATAAAGTCGATTTGGGTTTATATTGGGTCGGAAAATGACTGCACGGTCCGATATGCAAATTCATACGGACTCAAAGGCATAAGAGTACCAAATGAGTCTACCTCGGTTTCAGAAGGGATGATCCAAGGATCATCATTAACGATGGTTCTTGATGAAATCATATGAATTGTTGCAGGAGAAGATGATGCGTTGATAGGAGCGAAAGGAAAAGTGCCCAGTAAACCAGAATCATTAACTAACCCTACACCAACATCTTTATAAGGGATCATCGCTTTGCCAACGTGCTGAATGCTCTCAGCAGAGGCTGGGTCAGATGAAAATTATGACAACTGGTCTATAGTTAAGATCTTTCCATTGTCAGGGAACTTGATAAGCCGAAAGACCGATGAGACAACAGCTGTCATAGCGTAGGACCAACTACGACCCAAGAGAAGGTTGTAATCTAGAGGGGCATCAACCACCTCCAAATCTAGATTAACAGTTTTTCCTTCAACCCCTATAGGTAGATCCTGTAAAATGCCGAAAGGATGAAACCCACGGCCATCAAAGGCCTTAAGAATTGTGAGGGATTGATTTAGTGAAGGAGAACCAAGCGATCTCCAACACTGTATCGACATAATGCACGTGGAAGCTCCCTCGTCAATCACAGTCCTATGAACATGTCTGTTTTTTACTATCATTGGAATTTGGACAGCCATTTGATGGGGGAGACACGGTGCACTATTTTCTAGATCGAAGATTATTAGGTTCGGGTCCTGAGTGTCAACAACTCCTATAGACGACAAAAGTAATTTGCGCTGTGCTGGACATGATTGCAGGACTTCCAAAGCCGACATTGTTGATGGTGAAGCAGCTAAATCCTCAACAATGTTGTAATTCTGAGCCGCTACCGCATGTGGATTCAAAGAAAATTTTTGAAGTACACCCTTTGTGGGCGGTTTGATTACTAAGTCCGGGTTAGGTTTCTCGATCTGTAGTGGATCGGAACCGGGAGATGAGGTTGATGGATTTGAATGAGAAGATTTTGCTTCCTTTCCATCAGCAGGACTTTTACTGCCATAATCTTGCGATCGAGTCACAATCCTTACATGAAACATCATCAATATGGGTTCTTCATTGGCACTGGAGGATGAACCTATCATCTTACTATCTTGAGCTGGAAAAGGATCCTTCAAGATAGCAGGAGTTTGGGAACCTTTGACGATCTTTGCAACTTTCGCCCGACGAGGGCAGTCTCTCGTATAATGGTCTTCATCACAAATGAGACATGGATAATGAGGTTTGCATTTTTCATCAGAGGGTTGCGCTTTTTCAGGTTTCTCTTTCGAATTTTTCTCTTTATTCTGCTTCTTCCCTTTCTTCTTACCACCATTTTTTGGTTTAGCTGTAGAAGATTCTACAACGTGAATGTCGGTGGAAAGTTCCGTGAAAGACTCTCCTGTCGGGGAATCTCGCAAGGTTATTATAGGAGAAGAATTCTTAGAATATTTCTTCTTACTTTTAGTATTTACCATGCCAATCATACCATCAGCGACATGAGACCCTGAAGGAGCAGCAATGATTTGATTTTGATTAGGTAGGTTGGGGATCTTCTCTTGTAATGTACCCAACTGAGTGTAAACTAAGTCAAGGTAGTATGCTTGAGCAATGACTTGCTCTTCAGTAACTACTTCAGCTTTAGCTACATCTTCAGTGATCCTAGGCAACAAGGATTTTACGAACCACTCAGCTAAGATTTGATCTGGGATATAAACCTTCACTAAACGCCGTCGACGTCTCCATTCATGGATATGATCTGAGATGTAAGTGGATGTCGACTGCTTTAACAAAGTTAATAGCTCCGTGCCATTGTCATATCTGACTGGCAACTAAAAATGAGTTAAAAATGAGGTAGCTAACTTACTAAATCATAAAAAGTCGCTCGCGGTAATTCGATATACCATTTGGCTGCAAGACCAATTAGAGTGCGCTGAAACAGACGTAAACGAATAGAATCATCGGAAATGGAGTTGGATGCACACCAGAGATGATAAGTCATCACATGGTTCGACGAGTCCTCTCCTAGTTTACCTTCGAATTTAGGAATATCACTGGGCAACTTATGGGGCATTGGCGGCCAATACAGAAGATAGTTGATTGGATCGTTCGTAAGGCGCGTCAAGTCAGCTAAGTCCAAAGTTGCAATGAATGGTAACTGACAATTAGGGTCCCTGAAATTTGGGGTCTACAAACCAGCCCTAGGAGGAGGATATCCAGGATAACTAGGAATTAGAATCGCATTCGGGATATTTTGTCCTCCTGGAAAACCAGGATTAACTCGACCATACTGGGGTTGCTAAGGTTGTTGATATGTATACCCAGGGTATGGTTGATACTGATAGGTTGGTTGCTACGCAGCAGGACCGTATTGAGGTTGATACAGTCCTTGGTACGGAGGTTGATTAAATTGAGGTTGAGAAGTAACAACCGTACTTCCTACAGGCATCTGGACCGATGTCTGGATCGTACATCCAGACTGAGGTAAAGAGGTCTGAGGAGTAGATACAAGAATAGTAGAAACCGGAGTTGCTGATACTCTAGAAGAAGGTGGGGTAGATGTAGTAGATGTTGCAGCAGACGTTTGAGGCAGAGTACGAGGTGTAATAGGCCTAGACTGAGAAACTACAGAAGGTGCAGAAGTTTGAGCAGTAGACTGGATGGGTTGCTGAGATGGACTAACGACCAAAGGTTGTCTAGGTTGAGATGACGACTGCACATTCGGTTGCAAGCCCTTCTGAGATTGAGATGGATCCCACACCAAATTCATTCCGGGGTATTGACCTTGAGGATATTGAGGACCATAACCGAGTTGAGGGTAGGGTTGATAATATGATTGACCAGAAGGCGGTTGGTAACCTTGAGAATGGGTACTTGACCTTGGGGTTGATAACCTTGAGGCACGTACTGATAATGGGGTTGACCCTGAGGTACATACTGATATTGAGGTTGATTTTGGGGTGCATATTGATACTGAGGTTGACCTTGGGGTACATATTGATACTGAGGTTGACCTTGGGGTACATATTGAGCTTAGGGTTGACCTTGAGGAACGTACTGTTCCGTAGGGATGTACTGTCCTTGAGGTTGTCCCCCGAGCGCAACCTGAGTACCTTGAGGTTTCCCCTAGGCATATACTGGATACCCTAAGGTTGCCCCCCAGGCACATACTGAGTACCTTGAGGTTGCCCCCCAGGCGGTAACTGGCCACCTTGAGGTTGACCTGACATCATTAGAATTTCTTCTGCACTCAACGGTTTAGTACCACTACTTCCAGTTAACAACTTTTCTTCGATAGGATGAGGAGATGCTCCCGAAAAATTACCAGAGATGGACTGATACCCAGCGGGAACAGAAGGACCGTCGTACAAATAGGCTTCCGGAGATTGAGAATACATGGATGACAGCCTAGACATATTCAATGCAGGATAATGATATCTAGGTGAAGGGTGATAAAAAATGCGAGGTGGTGTAAAACTAAGTCCCGGATTTTCCAAAATATTGGTCAGTGAACGGTACCAAGCAGTTCTCCTAGGCGGACTATAAAAAATCGATTCACGCTCCCTAAGCTCTAAGATAGTTCAATTGTCCAGAAAAGGAAATCTTTCTTCGATATCCGAAATAGCAAGCTCTTCAATTGCTATGAGTCCAGCAGGAAGATCTTGGGCAATTACGGTTTCTACCGTAGGAGAACTAGGACCACTAAGAGTCGGAGAAACAAACTCTGATACGGGAGTAGGAGCAACTTCAGATTCAGGTTCAGATACCTCAGGTTCTTCACCTATATCACTATTAGATGCAATACTACTAGTAACTTCCGAAATTACTAATGGTTGAGAATCAGAATATTCTACAAAAGAAGGTTCTCCTTCTTCATGTGACCCACTTCTATGGCTACTTGGAGATACAAGGACTCTTAAGCCTTCAAATTGGCTCGATATGTCTTCAGGAGGTTGACCCCGAAGTCTACGGGAAGTCCTCACTAACTCAGCCACATTAACAAACTCAGGGGATTGGCCCCGAAGTCTACGGGAATGCCTCGGTAATTCAGCCACAGTTAAAGACTTTTAACTACTTCACACGCAAACAAGGTAAAATCTCAATGAGAATCACCTAAAGTCTCTAAAGAACCAAAAAAATTGAATCACAAACCTAAAGAATCTAAGAGATCAAAAACACACAAACAATAACTTTCCGGACCGAAAACACTACTTGGTGATGAAATCCAACGTCGCAGAGTTCGAGACAGAAATAACGGTTGGAACAGTTACCCTGGAAACCTGCTTAATCAATAGACTGGCACAAGTTTCTCCACTTAACCGTCTCGAGTGAAGAAAACCCCCCAGAAAATCCAAGTGAGTCTAGCCGACGTCTGCTCCAGGTATAGTGAGATCTTCCGGCCACCGTCACCTTAGGAAGAATCCTAGAGAATATGGTCACTAAGGTTACCAACATAAACAAATATACCTGGGGGAGCAGTCTACGATCCGATACACATGCAAGGGCAGAGTAGCAAGCTCAATCCCCTTGAAGGCTCCTCGACATAAACCGAGGTTTTCCAACAAGTGACCCCAGGCTCCTCAACAATGGTTAATCCGAGGTTTACCGTTTGTAATACGTGAGTATCTGGTGTCGTTCCCAATGAGGAAGGATTGATTCCCACACTAGTTCGGACACGATCTCGTGCTTCTCCTTTAAGAGGAGCTTTACCAAAGCATAAATGCAACAATTGGATTTCTCCTACCGCAAGATAAAGCTACTTGTTTGTTTTACTATCTTGGAGAGTTAATTACTCCCTACTCCAAGATACTAGCCTAAGCTATGTTGGTGTATCAGAGCCCTAGAAACA
>APFE030536114.1:69276-95445 GCA_000404065.3 Pinus taeda | reverse complement strand
TGCACTCAAAAATGAGACAACTAATTATTTTCACAAGAATTTCTCTTTTTCATTCAAACATTCAAATGCTACTAAAAACAAACTTTTTCAAAAGAGACCTTTCATATTTTTTAAAAAAATATTTAAAACTATAACTAAAGCAAATCTTTGAGAAAACTATTGAATAAAGCAAGCTTAAGATCTACAAACTAAGAAAACCTACTTGAAGTAAAAGCTCACAAAAAGTCTTTTTGAGGATGTTTTACTTGGCTACAAGCAAACCTAGGACCAATTTGTCCAGAATCACAAATAAGTCAATAACAACCCATTTTGTTTTCCTTTTGAAAATGAAAATCCAAATTTTCAATCACAAGCTTTTCGAAGTTTTGTAAAGAGAAAACTCAAAGCGGAATCCTCAACAAGGGGAGATTTCATAAATGGTCAGACTCATAAGAAGACTGGTAGACACTAAGGTGATCTGAAGTCCCTACAACCTCTAAGCTCAGAGCCATTACACAACCAAATTGAAAACAAACCCAACAAGCAAAACTCCTAGGAATTTCACCTAAAACCCTAATGCTAATGAAATTAAACCAAGGAAAGATTTCAACCAGTCATATGCAGGTATGGGCAGAGGATAACCACTAGAAAAATAAAATAAAACTAACTTAAAGAGAAAAATTCAAAATTTTCAAAAATTTAGCAAGGTACACAGGTTCAGAGTTTACACAGGTGCGGGTATGCTCTATGCACAAAGTAAAAGTGCGTACAGGTATGCACTTTGATACACGTGCAGATTGCGGACTTCGACCAAAGTAATGTAAAATAAAAAACAAAGCTAAATCCACTAAGTCTACCCAAATCCACACACAACAAGCCAAAAACAGAAACAAAAAAGCAAGTTTCTCAAGTCAAAGAAAAACAAGGAAAACAATCAATTCCCCAGCGGAGTCGCCATTTTTTCAGGCAAAATGAGTCGATCTTGCGGACAAGACAAACCTTCCTAGAATCTAATGAAGACCTAATGACAAAGAAACTAGCCAGACACTATCTTTCTCTAAATGCGCTTTATAAATAATGGCAAACAAATGTGTTTAAGGCCTACCTCATGTCCAACGCAAGTTTGGAGATGCCTTCGCTACTTTGATCCAAGTAAGTTCCTTTGTCTCAAACCTGCAAGCACAAACAAGGCAAATGATTAAATAACACCTGAATAACCAGTATTATAAAACATATTCAACATGAAATTCAAGGAGTCCATGAAACAAATAACATGAGATACATGTTGAGAAAAATGAGCTTGATTGTTTTAATTCAAAAAGAGAAAAACTTTAACACCTTTGCATTGACGCTGTACAAGCTCCTCGCAGGGTCCAACAAGAAGTATCCTCTACTTTGAAAAGCTTCACTCAATTCGCAATGAAGCCAAAAAGGTATGTGATCTCTTCTCTTAAGCCCAAATAGGAAGTCTTCATTTCACTAGCATTTACCCTCAAAAGTTCAGCTTGTAACCTCCCAAGCCACTGACCCAATGCCTCAATTTATAGTGCAATGGAGATCAGTTCCTCCTTCAAAGGGATAGAATCCTCCTTCAAGGGGATAGCTCCTCTTAACAAGGTATTAGTTCCTCCTCTTATGGGATGCATGAACCACTTGGAGCGAACAATCCACGTAACAAATCCTTCTAGAAAACTCTATAATTAACCCAAAGTGAGTTTTTTAAGATAAAAATTGTGCCTTTTGACTTTCACAGGGATACGCACCCTCCCCTTTACATAAAAAGCGTATAAGTACGCAAATATCCTGAACAAAAGTTGCGGGCCCGCAGGAAAAAGTGAGAGAAAGTTCGGAACCAGAGTTACATTACTTTTTTGATGTCTTTCTCTCATTTCTAAAGCTTGTTCTGAAGAGCTGAGGTTTGAGACTTGCTTAGGAAACTGGCATAGGTGGTGATAGACCCATACCAACTGAAAATAATCAAGGTGATGATATTTTTGTGTAACACCCCTCCTTGCCAAGATTTCATAGCACACACTCCTTGGCCAAGTATTACATAAAAAGCAATTAATGCCTCAAAAATAAGGAAAGGCCAAAATATCGTCATTACGTCTTGAAGTGATGGGAAACACACCATCATTTTTACATTGCAATGTATGATTTACAATGGTGGCCCTAACAAGCTACTACTCCTAAAAAAACCATCTTAACAAAGAAAACCATCGTGATTGGTGCAGATTCATCTATTGAACATGATTATCTTTTGACTCCTCTGGCAATGTTTCTAGAACATGGAGCATCAGACACGTGGTTTGCTGGCGTCTCTCTTTGTTACAATTACTACAACAATTCTTTCTCCTCCAAAATTTCGAGGTTGCCTTGGGGCGCTTCCCCTTGGTGTTTATTCGAAATGAGTTGATGGAGCCCTCACTATCGCTAGATTGTGAGGAAGCAATTTCATCATCTGTTGTTGGCTGGTTACTAGCTATTTGAATTTTCCCCCACTTCCTTTCTACTGTATAGGGTTCTTGCATGGTGCAACAACTCCTTGACTTTTATGGGGTTTATGATGCCTTGGCCTTTGATGCTGAGGCCCCTTCCTTGATATCCCATTTTCATTCATTAATTTGGATCCAATCCCTGTAGTATGGTTTTCAAAAGCATCAAATTCATCATCATGAGAATCACATGAAATTGGAGAATCAATTTTTACCTCCAGATAGCTATGTTGCGGCTGTTCCAAGGCCCCATCCTTGGCTTGCAACTCATGTAGTAACCTTTGGTTTTCATCCCTCACCTCCTGTAGAAGCCTCCTTATTTCATCATTCTCTGCTTGGATGTGGTGGTTGATCTCTTCAAGCTTTTGGAGTCTTGCAGAGGGAAGTGTCTTTTTCATTATATTGGTTGAAATTCTTGATTCATAGCTGGAATCAGACCCAAAATCTATGGGCCCTCTTGTCGCAACCCCCAAGGATGTAAACATCATCTCATCATTGGAGTCATACCCCAAGTCAATAGGCCTACCTTGTGCAAATCCCATAGTTGTGACTTTCTCATCTTCCTCGGGCTCAAAATCTTGACTTTGTTGTACAATTGTGATGGCCTTTTCTTTCCCATTTCTTTCATTCCTTTTAGCTACCAACAATTCTCTTCATCACGCCCCTCGTTCCCACAATGGGTACAAGAGGGCTTTGCTCCCCTTCTCTTGACTGCTACCGCTCTCTTTGATTGGTCATCTCTGTCATATTTTCCCCTGTTGTCAATGTGAATGGCCTTTACACTGGCTGCATCAATGGTGGTTGGTTCAAATAATAACAATGAATGCCTAATATAATTATGTAACGATCCAACGTATTTAGTTACAATTTTAGGTGTATCAAGTGCAATACCCAAATTGACTGCTTGCTTCCTAAATTCTTCTATAAAAATCTGAACATCCTGAACTTTGCCTTCCTTAAATACTACCAGTTCATTAAAGCTTTTTGTATGTAACCCAATGGATAAAATTGTGCTTTTAATGCAAAAATTAAATTAGGCCAAGAGAAATAAAGATTACCCACATCCTTACTACTTTGTACTTTTCTCTCCCACAAAATGAGAGTGGTGCTGGTTAATTGCAAAGAGGCCAATTGAATCTTTGCTTCATCCTCCATGATCTGCTAAATCATGCAGTAGATCTCAATCTTCCTAATCCAATTATTAAGTTTTTCTGCATTTCTTTCACCATTGTACATGGGGAGATCAAATTTAAAATCTAACTTAGAGAAATGTTTATTAGATGCATCTTTGGAATTTCGATCATTATTATGGTGAGAAGAAGAAGAACTTTCACTTGTAGAAGGAGAAGGAGGTGGATCTCCTCCATCACCTCCATGTACTGAACCTTGTCCTTCTAGAGTTTTCCCCTCTACATTTTCCAATTTTTCGAGCTTTGAGAACAACTTCTCAACACGGTCTGCTATCATATAGAAAGTCTTGCAAAAATTCTGCTCCTCATCATATCAAGTCTCATCATCTACCATGTTCCCTCTTCGATGTGCACATCCTGCCTCGGGATCAAATGGCTTTAACTCCCCTTCCCCTCTTTGGAGCTTGTTTCTCGTTAGCATACAAACATGCAATTCACATCTAAAAACACCTAATCTGATACCACTTGATCCAGGTTATTTTTTGTTTATAGATGCATTAAAACAATTACATACACAGTTTGTAGCTTAACCAAAGATAAAATTTAAATATGCACATATGAGAGAAACAAGAAGAAGAGCATAATAAGAAAAGAAGACAAGAACTTGATAACAAAGTTTGTTTCCCCTGGACTACGTCTTCGGGCCCTACTTGATCAATGTGGAGACCTTCATTCATTAAAAATGGCATGAAAAGAAGTTACATTCATCAGTTACAAAAAATGGAGCAGTATACCTCCATGTTGGAAAATGCCTGAAACTTGGAGAGCTCTATTGTAGAAATTGACACCACCATCGAATTCCTATCACCGAGAGGTGTAAAAACAATATACAATTTGCCCAATTCTGAGTCTAGACAAAAATCACCCTCCTGCAAAAATTGAGCCAAGTATGTTTCCACTAGTATTTTCTGACTACTTAGGGTTCCACTACTTTTGTCTTGGTTTTTGTGCCTGGGTTGTTGTACCTCTCCTCTCCTCCTTATGCTGACAAAAATCTGATGTTTAAATAATAATATGGTGGACTTACCATTGGTTATTATTGTTTATTTTTACACCATATAAATTTACCCCAACCGCAACCATATATATATCCCATATATTTTTTATATTATTGTTGCAAGGTGGGATCGTACTTCACAGGACATGCACCCATCCAAAACACATTAAATCCTTTAGGTTTTGGTGTTGTAATGTTTATCACGTGACATATGTGAGTGGCTTTGGGTGGCGGGACCACCTGCGTGGCCGCCTACCCAAGCCCCAACATACCACCTACGTTGACTGTCGTTTTGTTATGAATGTGATACTCCATCATGTTATGCGTTGGTTGTGTAACCATATAGTATCTCCCCACTATATATACATTGGTTATAATATATAGTTTGTTATGACCATCCTCAACCATGAGGTGATTTCAAACTGTTTTGGATATATGTTAAGGTGTGTATATATCTGTGTGTGTGTGTCCATGTTGTTTTCTATTTTTTCATTTATTTGCAGTTTGTTATAATAATATATGGTATACAATATAACCATATATTATATGGTTTGTTTGGGATATATTTTTGTTATGTTTTAGATTTGGATATATATATTTTTATTTATATAGTTAATTTGCATAACTACATAAAATTTTTAGTTATAAACAAAATATCCCATGTTTTCTTGTGTAGGTTCAGGAGGCCATTGGAGGGATGTCAAGTGTCAAGTTTCCATGTGGGTCCCATGTGTTGACTAGGACGCCATGTGGTGCATTGTGGGCCCCATTTTTCCTCCGCGATACCAAACTTTGAAGAGCTCTATCTTTTGCATACAATCTCGGATTGACGAATCATTCACGCCAGTGCGATCAGGATCACAAGCCCTCTCAACTTATGGCACCAAATTATCCTTTTTGCCATTTTGAATTTTGAGCCTTATCCATCCCCTTAGTGTCTCAAGATCCTCTTAGATCAACCCTGATCCCTCTAATAATCCCCAGGATGAAGCTGTGGAGGAGTGATTCCCTGGAAGGGCATGCACACCACCACAAAGCAGGGTAGCGGTTAGTATTGAGCCATGAAAATAAAAAAGATAACACTGAATAGCTAACTTGAAGGAGAATAAGGACCTTACTTGGAGAAGAACCACTATTGAGATGAAGGACAAGAGTCGAGACCCACAACAGAGGGTTTCCACCAATGAATGAGCCATGAACACACTTTGCCTGCTTACCAAGGAGCCAGCGCATTAGGAGCTTTAAAAATAGGGAGTGAAATTGAAACTGGAAGGAGGAGCTTACCTGAAATTGAGGGCGCCCAATGGTCCTGTGCAGCAGCCAAGTAGGGACTTGAGATTTGTGGAGCCGAAGCATAACCAGACCCCACATCAATAAACAAATCACCACATAATGAAGAAAAACAAGCTTGAAGCAAATAATAGAGACAAACAGACTTGCAAGAGGGAGGGGACCTGAAACCCTCCAAACACTAGAGCAATGAGTCATCATAGAGAATGAGCAGAGGCAGAGAAATGACAGACCATGGAGAATGAGCAGAGACATAGCACCAATAAACCATAGAAAATCAACAAAGCACATTAAACTACCATACGGAGCAAACAGGGCATAATACTTGCCATCCATTGCGAATACTAGGCAAGAACATAGAGCACCTATAGAGAAAAACCATCACATAGGAGAATGACCTCCAAAACCCCTCGATGAAAGTGATAACCCTTAGTTGCAAGCCTAAGGTCAATATAGAAGGCGGGAATCAAAACATTAAAACGTAATTAAGGCACACACAAAAAACCACACCACCAAACACAAATTGGAACTGAAGAATTAAACGGTCAATAGCCATGCATCCCTCCTCGGGCTTGCCACTAGATACCAGCAAATGATATCATTGACCTCCCTTTGATTGACCAAGTCAAATAAGTAAATGATATTAGTTAACTCCCTCTGATTGACCTAGTCAAATAGTTAGACTAGTCGGATGAGGTCCGAAATTGTTGACAATAATGAAACATACAAATATAATTGTTCATAAGCCCATTCATGCTAAAGAGAAAATTTTACTAAAAGTTGTACAAGTTAAAAATGTTGGAAATTGTAGCTCCTACTTTTCTTAGTCGTGATTCTTTCTAAGTAAAGGAGTCTGTTTCTAGTAGCTAGGATCTATTTCCTACATTGGTGTGTGGTTGAGATATTCTCTCAACCTATAGATTGTGTGCATGTATATTTGTAATTTCATTTGATTAATGAAACAATAGACATCATGAGATTTTATCATGGTATGAGAGCCTTGAGGGCCAGCTCCTCTTGGGCTTGGCCCATCTTGGGCTGAGGGAAATAAGAGAAATAAATTTTGTTTTATTTATTTTAGAGCTATTTTTGTCAGGAGAGCCAATTGTTGGAAGGGAGCCACTTGCTATAGGAGATAGTGTTGTCGTTGGTGCATTGGAAGAGGCTAAGAGGGCGTTGTTGCGTGAGGGTGTTTGTTAGCCATTGCTACGTGATGCCTATGAGGTGGAGTCTACGGTCAATTGAAGGAGCCTGTAGGGGAGGCAAGAGTAGTGTCGGAGTAGCAGGCCCAACACTACCTCTTCCAGCCCCAATCTGCTTGAAACAGAGGGTGAATTATAAAATAGAGTGTTGTTTTATTTGGTTTGTCGTTGAACCCGACATGGGAAGAGGAAAAATCACAGCTGAGTTTGATTCGTTGGATGATAGAGGCCTTCCTCGAGGCCTATCATTCTAACATGGCCACATTTCATTTGGAGGGCCTGATGAATATCTGCTTTAAGATATATCTTTCCCCAAACCTATGGTATGTATTATTGTAGATTGATATTTAGAAAATTAGTCATTAAGGGGGAGTGTTGGAAAATCTAACTCCTACTTGTCTCTGTCGTGATTCTTACTAAGTAAAGGAGTTTGTTCCTAGTAGTTAGGATCTATTTCCTACATTGGTGTGTGGTTGATATATTCTCTCAGCCAACAGATTGTGTGTGCATGTCTAATGTAATTGCATTTGATTAATGAAACAATAAACATCATCAAAATTATTAAAAAATAATAAAATCAATTATATGTTTACAACTCATACAAATCCATTAGATTTTTTATAATTAATAGGAAGAAGTTGATTTTATGTGTAATAAAAATGAATTATATGTTTGTACCTTCTAATGTAGAATTTCGACTCATTTAGTGTTTCCCGATGCACATTTAATTATTTCTTGATGCACTTGAATAATTGGATTTTCTACTACATGTTAGTGTCAGTCCTTGCAGCCTTCCTCTAGTGACCAAACATGCTCTTAAAAAGTGATTTTAAGGTGTCAATGTCAAATTTTGTCATTTCAATGAATCTTTAAGTAAAATTTGGTCACTAGGTATTAGGTCGAGGGTTTTCTTTTACTCCTTTCAAAGTTGTCCAAATGTCGGTCCATGTCACCATTCAGCTGAGTGTATCATCATTCAGAGAGTTGTCATCATCATGTCAAGTTCCACTAGCTCATTTTATACATTGTTCATGCTTTAGTTGCACCTAGGTAAGGTTCATTTCCCTCTCCTAGGGTTTTGAAGGTAATTTCTCTTGGATGGTCAAATCATCAGCAAAACTTGTATTCTAATGTTCATACACCTTCCCCCATCCTTAATGTACCTTATTAAATAATTCCCATCACTAAGATCCCTCAAATTCCTCATTTTTGCACAAACCCTAGTTTCTTGCTACAACTTGACAATTTTCTAGACTAGGCCTGTGTTTTTCACTTTTGGACCCCTTCCCCTCACTCAATATTTGAAATTATACTTTCTCATACTTCTTAACATCCCTTCCCACTTCCCTAAATTTTCTCAAGAATTTAGAAGCCCTTTATCCCCTTCATTTCACTTCATTTCAACAAATCCCCTCCTCCACACATGAGGATAGGTTTTACTCCAATGATGTTTTTGAGCAAGAAAGGATGAATTTGGAAAACCTGAGAGATGTTTTTGTGTAAAATAGGCCAAGGAATAAAAAATTCATTCCCTTTTTACACAGGTGTCATTTTTTTAGAGAAATGTCAAAAATATAGTTGCCTTAGGAGAATTGATGCACCTCTGAAGTGACCTTGGGAAAATCAAGATTTCTCTTAGCTGGGTGGGCCAAACGACTTTATTGATGGGTCAAAGGATAACTAGACATAAATATATTTCCAATAAGCTATCATGACCTCAATTTGGAGTTGACGAAGACTTTCAAAAGTTGACTGCAACATCACTCTTCCTTTAGGCAGCCTTATTTTGCACATTTTGACTAGTCTTGGGAGATTTGACTTTTGACAAGGCAAATGAACTCCAAATTCAAAAATTCCAGCTAGGTTGGAAGTAGAATCAATAATATTTCGAATGATCTATCTTGTGCCCAATTGGGACACCGGGAAGGCCTCCAAAGGTCTCCTGAAAAAGGTGTTACGCATTGGGTTTGGTTGTGCGATGCATTGGGTTTGGGGTGTGGCACATTGGGTTTGTGGTGTAGCGCATAGAGCTGCAAGCCATTTTCACCAAAAATTCATCCATATTCTCAATTTTATTGGTTTCCTCTAGTCCAAAGTAAGTATACAACTCTCCAAATGCCAATGAAAGTGTGTCTTTAGATGTTTATGATGATTTAGTGAAAAAATTTCAAAACCCTACCTCCCAATTTTTGTTCAAAACAAGATTGCTTAGGGTTTGTAAATTTGTTTTTGTTGCCATCACTCCCTCAAATTTTTTTCCCTCATTTCTTTTCTAGTTTTGTTAACCCATTTCACTATTCCCCATATCCCTAAATTCATTCACCCCTATCCCCACACCCTATCCATATCCCTAAACCCTACTCACATCCCTAAAACTCTTCAATCCGTAAACTTTGTTCACACATACATTTTTACACTCTCTTCTATAAGCTTTACCCATTTCATTCCTCCACCATATTTTCACACTGTTATCCAAAAAATAATTCATATACAACCACATTTTTCAAAACCAAAGGAAACCAATGGAAAGACACAATGATCATGGGTATGAGAAAGAGATTCAACATGATTGGGAATATTGGTTAGAGAGGACAAAATTGCACTTGGAAAAGGGTGCTAGAGAAGGCCAACAACATGAAATCTATGTTGAGGCACATGGCCCATCATGACTTGGCGAGAAACAAGGTGTGGAAAGCAAGAATTAGGAGCTTGAAAGCAAAGTTGAAGGGGGCATCTAGGAGGTGAAAGGAGCACGATAGACTTCAGATATTGGCTAAGGCTTGCTTGGCCCATCACAACACATGATGGAGAAGAATCTGGCCAAATTTCAAAAAAATTGGGACACTTTTTGCATTTTTGGAATTTTTGCCACAAAAAACAGAGTTTTTTGCTCTATGCGTCGCGCCACCTGGCGCTTGCTTTTGATGGGAGCCTCCAAATGACAAAAACTCAGTATTTTTGGATTTGGCATGGAAAAGTATGCTTGCCTACAAATGGCCGAGAATGTTTGACAGGTTTTGAGCCTATAAAAATGTCAAAAACACTCAAAAAATGACCTTACTGCCCCTATTTTGACACACAGGAAGCAGTGTTGGAAGAACTAAATTTTGGAGGGGGAAATGGAGGCTAAATTCAAAAATTCTACATCGGTTAGAAATTAGATGGGTAGAACTTTCTAACAAGAATGCTTGGAGAAAATTTTGACACCGCGAAGGTCTCCAAAAGTGGTTGCAAATAGGCGTTATGCATAGGGAAATCACCGCGGCGCATAGGGGAAATTTTGCTCAGTTTGACCAAGTATACACTATTTTTCTCCTAGCTTTTGATAGTTTGACTTTTTCTCCTTCTTAATTTCAAACTTGTGATGTAATTTAATTTAAATTGATGGATCATGATGTAAATATGTCAAATTTTCACTTAGGAAGGTAGATTCATCTATCAAAAATTTGTTTGAAACTGAATGAATTAGTTCCCTAGTTTCTAGAGGCATGCTGTTCCACTGCCTAATTTCGAGTTCTCAGTTTAGAATTAGTTAGAATAGCTCCTAAACATGTTAGCTAGACCCCTAGAGGCTAGGATGAGCTATGGTTTGTCTATATCTTGTGATTTTCAGTCATTAGCATGATTGGACTTTTGAGAAAACTTGGAGCTTCATTGTATACTCATATGAGCAGTTTTTGCTAGGGAATAGAGACCAGGGTTTGCAACACTCTTTTGGATTCATGTGGAATTTTGTTTTGGTACAATTCTTTCTAGTATAATTTTGAACTCACTCATGTGTTATGTATTCCATTATTGATATTCTTTCTTCTTAACTAAATCAAACAAGGATAAAGGTAGAATCCATTGAAATTGCAGTTCTCTACTTGGGGTTTGCTTTAGTTTTTTTATGTTTTCAGCTGTTTGAAGAGGATCCATGGCTTGCCTTGCCCTTTTCAACTCCTCACCTTTCTAATATCTCCATCTTATTCAATTTTATGTGCCAAAACTATTGCCTACCTTGCACCATTGAGATCTATGTAAAACTGAGCCTCATTCCCCACACCCAAAATTAGCCTTTCCCTCTGGGCCAACAAAAAATTCAATAAATTCAATCAAAATCTTTTGTATACATACCTAGCCTAAGATTAGTTATAGTATCAATCATCTCAAGCCCTTATTGATCATACTTTGCTGAGATTGGCAGGAGAGAGCCCTCTCCCAACCTGGTAGGGCTAGCTACCAGGTTAAGTGTGGTTTGATGTTGTCCTAGATCTTGCCTTTCTCAACCTGAGGTAGATTTAGGCTCTAACATAGTGGTGACCATACTTGGGTTGAAACTTTTATTTTCCTTGTAGACTACAGACAAAGCCTAAATTTAGCTAGGTAGCCTTCGAAACACTCTTTCTTTGAATTAGGGAAAGTAGATAAAAGCTACTTCAGTCAATCTCTAGCCTAGCCTTATAAGCTAATCATCTGACTTGCAAATTTCCCTAGTAACATTTATCATGTTCATATATGATTGTTGATGGTGGAAAATGATTAGACACTGGAAAGGATGAAATCATTCACTTGGAAATTCCAAATCATTTTTGAGATTAGATCCAAAGACTCCACTTGAGGATGAACCTGACCAGCAAAAACATGAAAGGACAATATGGACAGATCATGTATTCAAGCTGGAATTTCATCCAAGACATTTTGTTCTCTAATCATTTCTTCTCTTTTCCTGAGAATGTCAAGAAGACTTTGCAAAGTATATTGTATTCGAGAAAAGATCCTCCACCTGCATTTGATTCCTTCCCTTTGAAGATTGCAAATACCAAATATTTGCATGCCTTTGATCTTGATCAAGACCCTTCTTCTGAATTGTGTGATGACCATCTTCAAAATGATGTACCTAATGGGACCAAGACTGATTCTATACCTTCTGTACATACCCCTATACCTTATAAAATTCCATATCGATACAAGCCTCTAATTTTACCTCCTATATTCCATGCTTTCCCTAAAAATCATGACCTATGTCTAGCAAGATTTGATGGTGAACATGACAACATCACTACTAAGAGACATGTACTGAATTTTGAGTCTTTCCTTGACCTTTTTGAAGTTGATGAAGAATATGTTAGTATTAGGATTTTTGCTCTTTCTTTGCAAGGCAAAGTCAAGAGTTGGTTCAAAACCCTGCATGATGCGAACATCTCAGATTTCGAGCAGTTCGTCAAAGTTTTCCTCAACAGGTGGGTGGTAAGACAAAACCCTTTCTTGATTATAGAAGAGTATAACCAGTTGAAAAGACAACCTGGAGAGACAGTACAACACTTTTCTATCATATTTAACCAATTTTATTATTCAATGCCGGTTAATATAAGGCCTCCTCCTCGATCTGCTCTCTTGCACTACCCAGAAGCCTTTGATCTAGAAATGGAGTTTCAACTAAGAGAAAGGAATCTTGAAACTCTTGAAGAGATGCAAAACAACGCAGTGGATGTAGAGGCTCATTTGTTGATTAGAAGGGCAAAGTTGAAGGAAGAAGAGTTGAAAAACATAGATCTGGAGGAATCGACATCTCTAGAGGTAAAGCTTGACATTTTGATAAGTGCAGTGGAAGAGATGATGCAAAGGATCACCACAAGGAATGAGTATCATGTTCAAGCCCATGGATCACTGATTGAATAAGAACAGATTGCTGATCCAAAACATCTTCTTTGTTATCCCAGTTGTTGTAGATCTGATAATGATTGTCTTATAGATCATCTTGGAGAAGAGAGATTTGTTGATATGATATGTATGCTCGATGATGTGTTTTATACTGATGATTTTCCTCAGTTTGATCAGTATGATGATGATTATGTTCTCCAAATAGAAGCTAATCTTGCAGACAAATCATCAGCTAGTTTGACGGAGGAAGAATTTCACTTTCAGCAGCTCAAATACAGTGATCAGCCATTACATATCAGCTATGGAAGTGAGGAGGAAAGTGAAGCAAATTTTGAAGTAAGTGAAGCATCTTTTCCTTTTTTTTTTTTGCTTCATTTCAGTTCATTAGAGACAACATTCATGCAATCAGAAATCCACTATCGACAAGTCTTGATTTGGACCATCTTAAGGGAAATGAAAACCTTGTTCAAGACTTCTCATATCCAGATTTCCAGCCCCTAAATGCCATTGATTGTCAAGTTGCATATGAAGACTTAGAAGCTAGCACGTATGATCAAATGATGCAAGATGATTCTGTACCTTTCTGTTTTGAATCATTTCAGTTTTTAAAGGAAAATTTGCATAGTACATTTTCAGTAAAGGATGAGCAGCCTGTAGAAAGTCATGCAATCTCATTGGAACCAATAGAAAATCAGTTGTAGTAGTATTTTCAAGTTTTTCATGATCCAATAGCTGATTTGTTGGATAATGTCTGTAATGTCTGTAGTCAAAGTCCTTCTCCTATCTATGAGCTTGACAAAAGTATTCATACAAACTTGATTTGACAACCGATTTCTTTGTTATTTTCAACAGGAGTCTTTTCACAAAGCTCAGGTCAAAGCTTACATTCATGGTATGAAGAGAAGAGAAGTAGTCCATTGGATGAGCTAAGTCCCAATGTGCATGAATTTCAAGATCCTTATGTAGTGTTTCTGGAGGCAGATAGAGAATCCATAGTATTCAATGGATTTGTTCACAAGTTTTCATGGGAGTTGCCTTTCAGTAGTTCTCTCTTGTTTTTCATCAGCAAGAACTTGCAGAGAATTCAAACAGTACTTGGAGTACTTACATGGTTGCATTGGTTGTTTCATTTCTCTTGATTAGGTGATGAATGAAACTGTTAGAGTAGGTTTTGTTGAATAAGCTCAACTTTGAGCATCATTTCTAGATTGTCTGTTCTGTTTAAGTATCAAGTTTTTAGTTGAGTGAGAGTCAGTTTGTGTCGTCAAGTCATCAGTTTTCAATCATGCATTTCAGCTTGAGTTTTTGACTCCATTGCCCAATGGACAATGCATTGGTATGCTCTCCAAAATATATGTCGTCCTCGGCACCTCCAAGGAGCTACCATCCCCAATGGAGCCAATGTTAGTGTCAGTCTTCGCAGCCTTCCTCCATTGATCAAACACGCTCTTACAAAGTGATTTTAAGGTGTCAAGGTAAAATTTTGTCATTTCAGTAAGTCTTCAAGTAAACGTTGGTCACTAGGTATTAGGTCTAGGGTTTGCTTTTAGTCCTTTCAAATTTTTCCAAATTTCGGTCCATGTCACCATTCAACTAAGTGTACCATCATTCACAAAGTTTTCATCATCATGTCAATTTCCACTGGCTCATTTTATACCTTGTTCATGCTTCAGTCGCGCCTAGGTAAGGTTCATTTCCCTCTCCTAGGGTTTTGAAGTTAATTTCTCTTGGATGGTCAAATCATCAACAAAACTTGTATCATGATGTTCATACACCTTTCCCTATCCTTAATGTACCTTATTAAACACTTCCCATAACTAAGATCCCTCAAATTCCTCATTTTTGCACAAACCCTAGTTTCTTGCTACAACTTGACAATTTTGTAGACTAGGCCTATGTTTTTCCGTTTTGACCCCTTCCCCTCATTCAATATTTGAAATTATCCTTTCCCCTAATTCCTAACATCCCTCCCTACTTCCCAAAATTTTCTCAAGAATTTAGAAGCCTTTTATCCCCTTCATTTCACTTCATTTCAACAAATCCTTTGTTCTACACATCAGGATAGGTTTTACTCCAATGATGTTTCTGAGCACAAAAAGATGAATTTGGGACAATTGAGAGAGGCTTGTGTCCACAACAGGCCAAGGAAGAACAATATCCTTAACTTTTTACATAGGTTTCATGGTTTTAGATAAATGTCAAAAATATATTTGCCTTAGGAGAATTGATGCACCTCTGAAGTGACCTTGTGAAAATCAATATTTCTCCTAGCTTGGTTGGCCACATGACTTGCTTGATGAGTCAAATGATAACTAGAGACAAGGATCTTTTCAATGAGTTATTATGTGCTCAATTTGGAGTTGAGTAAGACTCTCAAAAGTTGACTGCAACATTACTCTGCCTTTAGGAAGCCTCATTTTGTACATTTCTACTAGTCTTGGGATATTTTATTTTTGGTAGAGTAAATGAACTCCAAATTAAAACATTCTAGGTGGGCTGGAAATTCGACTCAATAGGCTCTCCAAGGAGCTATCTCATGCCCAATGTGGACACAAATAAGTCCTCCAAAAGTCTCCTGTAAAAGGAACTACACATTGGGTTTGGTGGCGCAGCACATTGGGTTTGGGGCGCGTTGCATTGGGTTTATGGCGTGACGCATAGAGCTGCAAGCCATATTCACCAAAAATTAATCCCTATTCTCAATTTTCCTAATTTCCTCTAGTATAAAGTAACTCAACAACTCTCCAAATGCCAATGAAAGTGTGTCTTAAGATGTTTATGATGATTTAGTGAAAAAATTTGAAAACCCTACCTCCTTGCACTTTTTTTTCAAAACATGATTACTTAGGGTTTGTAAATTTGTTTTTGTTGCCATCACTACCTCACCTTCTATTCCCTCACTTCTTTTCTAGTTTATTTAACCCATTTCACCATCCCCCATATCCCTAAATTCATTCACCCCTATCCCCAAACCCTATCCATATCACTAAACCCTACTCACATCCCTAAACCTCTTACTCCCATCCTTAAACTCTATTCACACATACATTTTTACACTCTCTTCCATACACTCTACCCATTTCATTCCTCCACAATATTTTCACACTGTTATCCACAAAACCATCCATATACAACCACATTTTTCAAAATCAGTGGAAATCAATGGAAAGACAAATGGATCATGGGTATGAGTAAGAGATTGAACATGGCCGGGAATCTTGGCTTGAGAGGACAAACTTGCACTTGGGAAAGGATGCTAGAGAACAACATGAGAAATATGTTGAGCGACATGACCCATCATTACTTGGCAAGAAACAAGGTGCAAAAAGCAAGAATCAAGGGCTTGAAAGCAAAGTTGAAGACGACATTGAGGAGGCGAAAGGAGCACGATAGACTTTAGATATTGGTTGAGCATTCCCTGGCTCATCACAACACTTGATGGAGAAGAATCAGCCCAAATTTCAAAAAAATTGGGACACTTTTTGCATTTTTGGATTTTTTGACACAAAAAACAGAGTTTTCTGCTCTATGTGTTGCGCCACCTGGCGCTCGCTTTTGATGGAAGCCTCCAAATGACAAAACCTCAGCATTTGTGGATTTGGCATGGAATAATATGATTACCTACAAATGGAAAAGAAATTTTGACAGGTTTTAAGCCCTCAAAAAGTTAAAAAACACTCAAAAAATGACCTTACTGCCCCTATTTTGACACACAGGAAGCAGTGTTGGGAGAACTAAATTTTGGAAGGGCAAATGGAGAATAAATTAAAAAATTCGACTTGGGATGGAAAGTAGATAGGTATAATTTTGTAATAGCAACACTTGGAGAAACGTTGGACACAGGGAAGGCCTCTAAATGTGGCTAAATACAGGCACCATGCATAGGGAAATTAGCGCGGCGCATAGGGGAAATTTTTCTCAGTTTCACCAAGTATACTTTGTTTTTCACCTAGCTTTTGACAATTTGACTTTTTCTGCTTCTTAATTTCAAACTTGTGATGTAATTTAATGTAAATTGATGTATCATGATGTTAATATGTCAAATTTACACTTAGTGAGGTAGATTAATCTATCAAAAAGTTATTTGAAACTGAATGAATCAGTTCCCTAGTTTCTAGAGGCATGTTGTTCCACTGCCTAATTTCTAGTTCTTAGCTTAGAATTAGTTGGAACAGCTCCTAAACATGTTAGCTCAACCCCTAGAGGCTAGGGAGGGCTACGGGTTGTCTATATCTTGTGATTTTTCAGTTATTAGCATGGTTTGACTTTTGAGAAAGCTTGGAGCTTCATTGTATACTCATATCAGTAGTTTTGGCTAAGGAATAGAGACCAGGGTTTGTAGCACTCTTTGGGATTCATGTGGCAGTTTGTTTTGGTACAGTGCCTTCTCCTGTAATTGTGAATTCACTCATGTGTTATGTATGCCATTATTTATCTTCTTTCTTCTTAACTAAATCAAACAAGGGTAAAGGTAGAATCCATTGAAATTGTAGTGCTCTACCTAGGGTTTGCTTTAGTTTTTTTTATGTTTTCAACTATATGAAGAAGATCCACAACTTGTCTTACCCTCTTCAGCTCCTCACCTATCTAATCTCTCCATCTCATTCAATTTGAAGTGCCAAACTAGTTGCCTACCTTCTCCCATTGAGATCTCTGCAAAACTAAGCCTCATTCCCCACACCCAAAATTTGCCTTTCCTTCTGGGCCAGCAAAATTTCATTAAATTCAATGAAACTCTCTTGTATACATGCCCAGCCTAATATCAGTCCGCATATCAGTCATCACAAGCCCTTATTGATCATACTTTGCTAATATTGATAGGAGAGAGCCCTCTCCCGATCTGGTAGGGCTAGCTACTAGGTTAAGCATGGTTTGATGTATTCCTAGATCTTGTCTTTCTTAGCCTGAGGTAGATTCAGGCTCTAGCACTACATATATTGGGAATAATTTTAGTGTTCAATCTTACAAAACACAATTTGAAATTTCCTCAGCTTATACAACAACCAAAAACTCAATTCGGAAACCAAATTAATTACTTCTATTTCATTAGAAATCTACCATTATAATGATTTCACTTCACTAAAGATAATGGGGCAATGGCTAAATGGTAATTATGTGGTCATTTTTAATCCACAGCCAAAACAACATTCATCATTACATAAAATTAAAGTAATATAACTAATTAAAATGAAAGCAATACAACGAATTTCAGAAGGAGCTAAAATTATCATCGAAATCATTACTTCATGGAAATACAATTACAAGACATCAAAACTTTACATTAACACTGCCAGTTCATTGCCCCCACAGATTTACCATACCATCACAACAAACAAACCCTCAAAGCACCCAAAATGAACAAACCCATTAAATAAACAATAAAACTCTATACATAAACGTCGTACACAAAAATTATCCATTCACTTGAGCAGACATTCCAATGGTGATAACTTTAGGCTTATGTTAACATTGCTTGGGTACAATGACAATTAACTCGCCATTTTTTGTTGAAGTCTCCACTTGGTCAACCATCATTTTAGGAAGCCAAAAACACCGCTGAAATTATTTGTGTGAGTGCTCAATTTCTTCCCACTTTTCATTTGTTTGCAGTCTTTTTTTGTGTTCATTTCTTATCTTTGAAATTGAAAAATATTGTAGAGGTGAAGAACATAGAGAATAATCTCAAAATTAGCAATAGCTTTTCTCAGCATTGCGTAACAGCCAAAAATATTACATAGGGGTCACGGAAAGATGAACAATAAATAACAGGAGTAAGAATCATCTAGAACTCAACTAAAATTAACTAATGAAACTAAATTGAAAATGACTATGGCACTTAACAAACAAACTAGGGATAGTCAGATTAATGCTCTCAACACTCTTTCTCACTCTAAATTGTTACAATTATTGGCACTTACAATGCGAAGTTATTCTATTTGAAATTAAAATACAGTGTTTCCCATTGGTTTTGTCAAACTATCTATAATTTGATCTCTTGATGCATAGAAACCAAGAAATATATCTCCATTCTTGACAAGCTCTGAAATGAAATGAAAGTGTGTCAATATGCATGCTCCTTTTGTGAAACACATGATTTTTAGATAAACTAATGAGAGAGATTTTATCATAGAAAGTAGGAGTTGGTTCATTTTAAACATGTGAAAGATCATTCAATAGCCTTCTCATCTATACAACTTGCCAAGCTACAGAAGTTGCAGCTACGTATTTTGCGTCTACAAAAGATATTTTAACAATGGGTTATTTCTTGGATTCCCATGACATCATATTTGTTCCCAAGTGAAAAGTGTAGCATGATGTGTTTTTCCGATCACCTAAGCTTCCTACATAGTCACTATCAGTGTAGCCTGAGAGTGAGCAATATTTAGAGCGTTCGTACAATAATTCATAGTTTAGTGTCCCTACAACATATCTTATCATTATTTTGAAACTTTTCTATGGCCATTCTTCGATGATTCCATAAATCTAGAAACATAACTAGCTACAAACATGGTGTCAAGTCTAGTTCTAGTGAGATACATGAGACTACCAACTAGACTTTTATACAAAGTAGAATCAACTAATGGTCCTTCATCTTGTTTTCTCAACTTGGTGCCTAGAGCATATAGAGTGTTATATGGTTTGTAGTTGATCATTATAAACTTTTGCAAGATGCCAGTGAGATAGTTTTGTTGACAGACAAAATGTCATTTGCAGATTGTTGAATTTCAATTCCAAAGACATATTTCATGAGGCCAAGATTAACCCTGTTATATTATGTTTGCATGGCAACTTTGCATTTTTCTAACATCAAATTTCTTGTATAGAGAAAATCATCAACATAAAGGAAAGCGATGATAAGTCTACCTTCATGATGTTTTGTCTAAACAATTGGCCCATGGCTGCTTTATAGAATCCACCTTTTATGAGGTAAGAGTCAATTCGAATGTACCAAGCTTGTGAAGATTGTTGCAAGCCATATAGGGATTTCTTCAACTTATGCACTTTATGTTCTTGTCTTAGAACTTGAAAACCATATGGTTGATATACATAAACCTATTCATCAAATATTCCATTAAATAAAGGAGATTTGACATCTAGTTGAAAAACTTGGCATTTATTTTTAGCTATAGTGGCCAGAATAGCTATGACTATATCTAACCTTTATATTGGAGAAAATTTTTCACCATAGTCTACATCAAGCTATTGAGAAAACCCTTTTGAAAGGAGGATTTCCTTATGTTTCTCTATTTTTTCTTTCTCATTTAGTTTGGTCTTGTACACCCACTTGACACCAATGATGGTTTTGTCTTTCAGTATATCAACCCATTCCCAAGTTTTATTCTTCTCTTATGATACGATCTTTTAGTTCATTGCATCAACCAAATGTTTCTCTTTTACTGCCTCTTAGAAGTGGGTTGGTTGATAGTAAACAAAGGAAAAGATATTTCAGTGTTCAAAATCATGCTCATGTTCATACATATCAGTTCTCTGATTATCTTTTAAAGATGGCAACTCAATACTAGATACATTGTTGGAATAAGTACCATTTTTAGAGTGGCATGTCTCTTCTTTTACCTATAATCTTGGAAGCCTTGGTGGATGAACATGTTGATCTAAATATTCATCAATTTTCTCACACAAATATTTGTTTTCAAAAACTTAACATATCTACTTAACAAAAATTTCTTAGTGAGTGGATTGTATATTCTATAAGCTTTTAGGGTTCACTATAGCCTACAAAGATTCATTTTTCACTTTGATAATAAGTTTTCTTTCATAGATTTTCTAGAACACATGAGAATGGTACACAATCCAATATTCAAAAGTTAGAGACATTCACCTTTTTTACTATCCCAAGCATCTTTAGGTACTATATATTTTACACTGGTTGTCGAAGATATGTTGAGAACGTAAAGTACAATAGCAAAAAGTTCAACCCCATACTCATTAGAAAATTCCTTTTCGCGTAGCATGCATCTTGTCATATTCATGATTGATTGGTTTTTTATTCCTATTACTTTATTCTATTGTTGAGCATATTTAGTGGTGTTCTACATAATGAGGACTTGTTGTCGACAAAAAACATGTGTATGATATTCCCCTCCTCTGTCTAACCCAAACTCTTTAAAAAGTATGCAACTTATTATATATATATATATATATATATATATATATATATATAGATAAACTATTCATTACTATAATGAAACAATATATCCATCTTAATTTGTTAATAAAGCACTACCAACCCAATTCATGTTGTTAAATAGAAAACCCAAAATATTTGTCTCCTCTCATATTTTCTGCAGAAATAGGACACATATATAACACCCAATATCATCATTTATTTTTTCACAAATAGGACTTAGATATAGATTATAACACCCAAATTCATTGTTTATTTTCCATATTATCTGAAATATGCCGCCATTTTTAAACAATTTTAAAATAGAGACATGTATCATCCTTTATTCTTGTTCTATTAAGATAAGCACCTTCACTCTAACCAATTTAGATCAATTACCACCCTCCTATCAACCTAGTTAAATAGGTTAGTCACCAACAAATTAAATCATTTACATCCCTATGATCAACTGAATCAAATAAGTTAGATTTGTTGTATGAGGTCCGTTGTTGACAACAATCAAACATTCATATATACTTGTCCATAAGAACAAATTTTTAAAAAAAAATTTACGAGTTAAAACTAATAAAATAAGTTATATTCTTACAAATAATACAAATCCGTTAGATTTTTATAATTAATAAAAATCAAGAATTTATCTATTAGTAGTAAAAAAAATTATATGTCTGAAGCTTCTAATGTAGAATTTTTATTATGTGTCTCCCAATCTGCATTTCATTGAATAATGGGCTTTTCCAATACATACATCGGGAATAATATTAATGCTCAATCTAAAAAAACACAAAAGTAATTTCCTCACCTCATACAACAACAACAAAAACTCAATTCAGAAATCAAATTAGTTGCTTTTAGTTAATTAGAAACCTGCCATTATAATGACTTCACCTCACTAAACATAATAGGACAATTGAAAAATGGTGATTAATTTGTGGTAATTTATAATCCATGGCCAAACCACATTCATCATTAGATAAAACTAAATAAATATAACCAATTACAAAAGGAGATAAAATTTCCTTCTAATTCATTACTTAACTTAACGGAAATCTAAGCATATGCCATAACAACTTTACATTAACACTACCATTTAATTTCCAACAATGATTTGCAATACCATCTCAGAAAATAAACCCGAGAATCATCCAAAATGAAGCAATCCATTAAATAAAGGTTAAAACTCTATGCATATCTACCATAAACAAACATTATCTCTTTACTTGAAAAGCATTTCAATGGTGCTAACTTTAGGGTTAGGTTGATAATGCATATGTACAACAGTAGTTAACTCGACATTTTCTACTGAAGCCAAAGGTGTTGCTGAAATTTCTTGTATGAGTGCTCAATTTGGTCCCATTTCTCTTTCATTTGCACTTACAATTTCTTGTGTTCATTGCTTATCTTTAAAACTGGAAAATATTGCAGAGGTGGAGGATAGAGAGAATAAACTCAAAACTAGCAATGGAGTGGAAAACTCTTATCATCATTGAGTAATAGCTAAATAGATTAGATAGGGGATAGGGAAACAACAACAGTAAATAAATGGAGTAGGACTCAACTAGAGCTCAACTAAAATTAACTAATTGAGCTAAATTTGAATTGACTATGACACCTAGTAGATAAACTAGGGATAGTGATATTAATGCTCTCAACACACCCTCTTAGTCTAAATTGTTACAATTATTGGCACTTACAATGCCTAAGTGCTCTATTTTAAATTCAAATATAGTTTCTCTCAATGGTTTTGAAAAAATTATGCAAGTTGATCTCTTGATCCACAAAAGTCAATAAATATATCTCCATTAAAGGCAAGCTCTTGAATGAAGTGAAAGCATGTGTTAGTATGCTTTCTCTTTTTATGAAACAAATGATTTTTAGATAACGCAATGGAAGTACTATTATCATAGAAAATAGGAGTTGGTTCCTTTTGAACATGTAAAATATCATTCAATAGCATTCTCATCCATACTATTTGATATGTTACAGAATTTGCAGCTACACACTTTGCCTCTGTATAATATATTGAAACAATGGGTTGTTTCTTGGATGCCCATGAGATTAGATTTGTTCCCAAGTGAAAAGTGTATCCTGATATTCTTTTTCAATCATCTACGTTGCCTACATAATCACTATAAGTGTAACTGTAAAGTGGGAAATCTTTAAAAACAAATTATAATAAGCCACACCTTAGTGTCCCTACAAAATATATTAATATTATTTTTGCAACTTTCCAATGGGAATTCTTGGGTGATTCCATGAATATCGAAACAAAACTAGATACATACATGATTTCAGGTCTAGTTGCAATGGGATACAAGATACTACCAACTATACTTTTATACAAAGTAGAATTAACTGATGTTCCTTCATATTATTTCCTCAGTTTGGTTCCTAAAGAAATTGTATTGTCAGATGGTTTACATTTGATCATTCTAAAATTTTACAAGATGTCGATGGCACAGTTTTGCCGATAGAAAAAAAATCCATTTGCATATTGTTAAATTTCAATTCCTAAGAAATATTTGATGAGGCCAAGATTAGCCATGTCAAATTCTATTTGCATGGCAACTTTTAAATTTTCTAGCATCATATTTCCTGTAGACAAAAAATCATGAACATAAAGGAAAACAATGAGAATTTTACCTTCATGATCTTTTGTATAAAGTGTTGGCGCATGGTTTCTTCTGCATAATCTACTTTTGATGAGGTAAGATTCAATTTGATTGTACCAACCTTGGGAATATTTTTCATGCCATATACATTTTTCTTCAACTAACAATCTTTCTTTTCTTGTCTTGGAGCTTCAAAACTAGGTGGTTGATCCACAGAAACCTCTTCCTCCAATATGCCATTTGAGAAAGCATATTTTACATTTAGTAGAAAACTTTGAAATTTATTTTGAGTTCTAGTTGTCATAATAGTTTTGACTGTATTCAACCTTTCTACTTGATCAAAGGTTTCACCATAGTCTACAACAACTTGTTGAAAGAACCCTTTGGAAATCAGCCTTTCCTTATGTTCCTCGATTTCTCCTATTTTCATTCAATTTCATCTTGTACACCCATGTACCAACTAATGTTGGTTTTTTATTTTGGGAGATCAACTAGTTCCCAAGTTTCATTCTTCTCTATGTTTGTGATTTCCTGATTCATTGCATTAACCCAAATTTTCTCTTTTACTGCCTCTTCAAAGTGGGTTGGATGAGAGGAAAGAAAGAAAAAAATTTGTTTCTTCTCAAAATCATGCCCTTGCTCATGGATATCCTTGATGCTTCTCATTTTCTAATTATCTTCTAAAGATGATGATTCACTATTGGACAAAGTACCATTTTCAGTGTGTTGTGGCTCTTCTTGTACCTACAATATTAACAACTTTAGTGGATGAGCATGTTGATTTGAATCTTCATCAATTTTCTTAAAACAATATTTATTTTCAAAAACTTAATATCTCTAATCAAATAAAATTTCTTGTTGATCATATTGTACAGTCTATAAGCCTTTTATTTTTCATTGTAGCCTACAAAGATGCATTTTTCACGTCTATCATCAAGTTTCTTTCGTAGCCTCTTTGGAGCTTATACAAATACTACACAAACAAATATTCAAAAGTGAGAGACATTCATCTTCTTACGTTGCCAAGCCTCTTGAGGTACTGTATCCTTGATGCTAGTTGTTAGATATCTATTGAGAACATAAACTGTAGTAGAAACAACTTTATCCCAATACTCATTGGACAACTCCTTTTCGTAAAGCATGTATCTTTCCATATTCATGGTTGATTGTTTTTTCATTCTGAAAGTCCATTTTTTTGTGGAGTGTATGAAGTTGTGTTCTACATAATGATGCCTCATTTTTGACAAAAATTTGTACAATATTTGGAAATTTATCCTCCTCTATTTTACCTAAGTACTTTCAAAAATTTTCCACTTTTTTTTCTTCTACTTTGAATTCTTTGAACATTGACAAAGCATCATAATTATTTTTAAGAAAATACATTTATGTCTTCCTGCTTTAGTCATCAATAAAGGTCAAGAAATAAACACTACCACCAATAACATGTGGACTTGCTATAAAGGTTCTTTTCCTCAACTAGAAGATGTGGGAAAGTTGTTTCTTTTACACTTTTCTAGAATACAAATTTCACATTTACAATCTTTTTCACTCACAACAAAAAGACTAGTGACCATAGAATTTTTTTCAAGAAGACTTCACAGATATATACGTGGAATTGGTAGAAGGGCTCTTTTCCTCGACTAGAAGATGTGGGAAATTTGTTTCTTTTACACTGCTAGAATACAAGTTTCACATCTACAATATTTTTCACTCACAACAAAAAGACTAGTGACCATAGAATTCTTTTAAAGAAGACTTAGACTACTGAAGGGAATATGACCATACCTAGAATGCCATAACTATTACTGATCTCTCTTTGTAACATTCTATGCAAATGACTTTGACAAATTTGGACTTTTGAGTGTCAAGGGAAACATTCTATTCTTTTTTTTTCTACCTTATCTATCAATCTTCTATTGTGAGGTTTGTCATAAATATAAATAGGTGTCCCTTGGAATGTTACATCATAGCCATCGTCCATCAATTGACTTATACTAATGATATTATGCTTCAGATGTGGATGATAATAAACATCATGTGTATGATTCTATTTATTTTTCTTTGTAAGAATAAGCACAATACATTCCCCTTCAAATTTTATATGAGAACGCTCTCTAAGTGTAATTTTAGATGTGATGGAAGCGTCAATGAAAGAAATCATACGCTTATTACCTCTCATATGGTTACTGCAACTAGTATCCATCAACTAAATATTGTCTCTTTGATTGTCTTCAAAAAGACGGTAGGAAAGAAATATGTCTTCATAGGATGGTCCTTCATTGTGAGAGATACGTACATTCCTTCTTTGTTGATCTGACTATTTCTTTCCACATTCATGTTCATAATACCCAAATGTCTTGTAGCAATAACATTTGACATTACGTTGGTTTTCAAGCCTCCGTGGAAGTTTTTTGTAGCTTCATGTTCCGGATTCTCCACAGTTTCCAGTTTAGTCTGTCGACGTTTCGAACCCCAACGGGGGTCCATCCTCAGGACACTCTGAAAGATAGATGAAATGAATGAATGATGATGAGAGAAAGAGCTAGGAACCTGTATATAAATAAATATACAGGAGCCCTAATATGAGAGCCGACACTTATTTAAGAAATTTATTTATA
>APFE030536114.1:17196-39333 GCA_000404065.3 Pinus taeda | reverse complement strand
GGGTTTTATTAATACCATCTATCTAATACTACCGCCCATTTACCCATTTGTAACTAACTGTGGTCCCTTCATTAATTTCGGGTTAACCACTTACAAATATTAATATGGGCTTTATTGACTCTTGACTATGACGTGATCCCATGACATGAATAAGGGGGTTAGGGTGGGACCCTAACAATAGTCTTGGACAATACTCCTGTTGGCTTGGGCATGATTCCATATGGGAGATCCGTTGGGGGTTTCCTGCATTCTTATAAGATCTAGATTGGAACTATTCGGCCTGTACTTTTCCTTCCATAGAGTGGCCCAAGGTAGGGTCGTGTCCAAGATCCACTTCCACCAAATTTTGGCTCCGCAGACTCTGTTAAACACTAAGGGATCAACCAGGTTCAGGCCTCCCCTGTCCTTAGGTTTACACAGTTTCTTCCATGCAACCAACAACCATTTCTTCTTTTCACTGTTTCTACTCCATAAGAAGGAGTGCTGGATACTCCACATCTGATCTAGGATTCCTTTCGGAGATGGTAAAATCGAAAGCATGTACTGAGGGATGGCCTGCAAGCCCGCTTTTGTAAGAATTAATCTACCTGCAAAATTCAGAGCCCTGTTAGTCCAATGTTTGCATTTCCTCTCCATACTAACTAGGACTTTCTCCCAATGAACCTTTTGCCACAGTTTGAGAGTCAGGGGGGCTCCTAGATATCTTGAAGGTAAGGAGCCAATTTTAAACCGTAGCAGCCTAGAAAGATGAAATTGGATAGCCTGATGCGTGTTGAAGAAGAAAATGGTGGATTTGGAGAAATTTATCTCCATTCCCGAAGCTTTGCTAAAAATATGAAGAATGTCTCTATAAGCCAAAGCTTCTTTAACTGTGGGGGTGCCATGTAACATGGTATTATCCACAAACTGTTGATGAGTGGTAGCAGGACAGGATCTGATAGGCTGCAGACCTTTAATTTCACCTTCTGCTTTTTTCTTTGCAATTAATCTGCTTAGGCCCTCCATTAGAATGACAAACAAAAAAGGGGAGATAGGGTCCCCCTGTCTGATACCTCTGGAAGCGCTGAAGGGAGCAGAGGGGGCTCCATTCACAAGGATAGAGTATCTAGGAGATTTAATAAGCGCTAAAACCCATTTGATCCATTGTTTACTGAAACCAAAAGCCTCTAAAACTGCTTCCAGGTAAGACCAACTTACCTTGTCATAATCTTTGGACAGATCTAACTGCATGAGCATTCCTGCTTCTTTCCGCGAGTGAAGAGAGTGAATCATCTCCTGGGCTAGCAAAATGTTGTCTAGAATCTGCCTTCCTTCCACATAGCCAGACTGTTCTTGCGAGATGATGCTCGGGAGGATCACCTTCAGCCTGTTGGCTATGAATTTTGAAATGATCTTGTAGATGACATTGCAGAGGGCTATAGGTCTGAACTTTTCCGGTGTATTACCCTCCTCTACTTTGGGAACAAGAGCAATGAAGGTTGATTTTAGAGATTTTAGGATCGTTTTGGAACGTCTTGAGTCTTCCACAATCTCCCATATGTCTTGCTTTACAATGTTCTAGCAGGCTATATAGAAGTTGATGGTGAACCCATTTGGCCCAGGAGCTTTGTCGCTAGGCATACTCCTAACTACTTCCTCGACCTCTTCCATAGTGATTGTTCTTCTGAGGGCCCAGTTCTGCTCCTCTATGATTGATTTGGGTATGGCATTAGTTATTTCTTTGATGGCTGCCTCTCTGTTGATCTCTGGTTCTTGTGCTATGCGGCCAAAGTGGCCCGATAGTAAGGCTGATATCTCGTTAGGAATCACAACGAGATATCAGCCTTACTATCAGGCCACTTTGGCCGCATAGCACAAGAACCAGAGATCAACAGAGAGGCAGCCATCAAAGAAATAACTAATGCCATACCCAAATTTTCAGTTGTAGGATTTTATTGGCACTTGTGTAGTCCATGGCTGATCTGTGGAAAAATTTGGTGTTTTGCTCACCTTCCTTCAGCCAAAGAATTCTTGATTTCTGCTTCCATAGGGATTCTTCCTGCTTACATCTGTTGTGCCATTGTTGAGTGAGCTCTTTTTCTTGTGCACAGGTTTCCTCATCTCTGCAGCCTGCCGCCCCGTCCTTGCGAATTTGTTCCAACTTTTGTTCAATGATTTCTTTCTCCTGAAATATATTTCCAAAAATTGTTTTGTTCCAGTCCTTTAATCTCAATTTGATGTTTTTTAGTTTCTTTTGCAGATTGAACATTTTGGATCCTTCTTCACCTAATGGCTCTGACCACCATTTTTCCACCATAGTGAGGAAGTTAGGTTTCTATCCAGAAATTTTCGAACCTGAAGGGTTTATTCCTGGGGGTCCCTGGAATCTCGACCACAAGAGAGATCGGCCAGTGGTCCGATCCACTGCTTGGGAGTATGTTCGACTCTACGACCGTTCCATCTAATATTAAGCTCTCCGAAACTAAGAAACGATCCAATCTTGAAGATATTAACCTTTGCCCCCCCCTTCGGTTGTTCTAGGTAAACTTACCATGTTTGGGGTAAACATCTACTAATCTAGCATTATCAATGAAACTTATGAAGACCTCCCCATCCCTGTTTAGTTTCCAGAGGCCTCCTTTTTTCTCCAAGAGGGAGGTGATCATGTTGAAATCTCCTCCCAAAATGAACTTTGCATCAGGGTGTCTTTCAATGAAATTGGTTAAAGACAGTAGGAAAATTATCTTGTCTTCTAACTTCTGAGGACTATAGACATTGATGCATAGGAAGGATGAAGAATTACCTGTAGGTTGCACTTCCATTGCTAAGTAGTTCTTGCTTGCTTCAGCTGTGAGGACCTGGTATCTCCTTGTGTCCCAGAAGGTTGCTAAGCCTCCTTCTCGCCCTTTTCTTTATATCTCTAAGACCTCAAAATTTCTTCCTAACTTAACTCGTAGCTTTTCCATGAGAGCTCTGTTGCACTTGGTCTCTTGTAGAAACAACATATCCGGGTTTTTTTTTTTGCATCTTCCTCTTTAACAACCTTTGTTTAGCTTGGTTGTTCATCCCTCTTGCATTCCATGATACAATTTTCATATTTAACTAATTTTTGGGAAGGACGGATAATCACTCAGCTGCTTTATCTTACCTGCGTTGATCAACATCTCTCCAAGCTCCTGCAGGTGTTCTCCGCTTGACTTGCAGCCTCTACGGCATTTGTGCCTCGATCCAGAGGTTTTGCCCAGTAATGCTTTATGGTGTGGGATACCTCCTTTGATGATGCCTAACTTGTTCTTCTGTTTCTCTATTACTGCCTTCTGTCGTGCTATGAAGAGGTCCTTGACCTTCCTGATCTCTTCCTCCGGTACTGCTTCAATCCCGTTGGCTCTCCATCTATCTACGAGCGTCGTTAGGTCCATGCCTTCCATGGCTAAGGTGTCCTCGAGCTCCAGATCCTCACTCCCCGCTTCACTGGTTAACATCTCTGTTTCTTCATCCGTTTCTACTGTTCTATCCTGCATATGGATTTCACTATTGAAAGCTCCTGCCTCAGTGCCTTCCTCTAGAGGTTTTTCCTGTCCTTCCTGCCCTGCCTCCCCATTAGGTGTGTTCTTTTTTTCCTCCGAGTCGGTCTCCAGGTCTAGGAACTCAAAGGGGTTACTGAAGAAGTTTTTTCCTGTGATTCCTTTGGTATTCCTTCTTCTATTGGCAGGCTGCCTGTTCTTTGGTTTGATAAAGTTGTTCTTGTCTTTGTTGTTCTGGGTTTTGTCTTCTTCTACCTCCTTTCTGTTCAAAGGACAGTCCCTTACCAGATGTCCATGCTCATGGCATTTCCGACATCTGAAAGGTATTTTCTCATAATCTAAAGCCTGAAAGTATTCCTCATCCCTGTACTCCAACCACACACCTTCATGAAGTGCTCCTGAAACATCCAGCTCGACACAGATTCTTGCATAGGTAGTATATCTTTTCTACAGGGTTTCCTCCGAAGCTTTGACAAACGTTCCTAGCTTATCCCCTATTTGCTTTAAGGCATTCAAACCCCAGTAATCTATCGGGAGAGAGAAGAGTCTGATCCAAACCGGAACTTGAGCGAAGGATTCCTTTTCCGGGACGAAGTTCGACTTCCAAGGTCTCATATATAAGCCTGCTGATGCTAGGAAATAAGGGCCACCTTCGAATACATTGTCTTTATCTTCTAGACTTGTAAAGACAACAGTGAAGAAACCTTTGGCCCCCAGATGTAACTGCACATCACCTTTCGGCTTCCACTGCTGTCTTATCCATTGGCACAGAGTCCTCACAGATGGCCAGATTCCCATAAATTTACATATGATGGCATGTTCAGCCATATGCTCCCTATAGGTCTGGATTTCAGGGTCAGAGATTGTCACCCGTAGGCTGTCTGTTTTCTTTGGCTTACATGCACTGCTGTTCACCGGGGTTCTGTTGGGGTTCACGCTGGACTCCCCCTCCTTCTCTGGTTGGTCCTTGCTTTTGTCTTTTTTCTCTTTGTCTTCTTGCGGTCCAACGTCCTCATTTTCTAAGGGCTGAGACTTTGCAACATTTTTGTCTTGATTGCCTACCCAGTTCTGCGCCTCTGTATTCCTGAATTCTGTAGATTTTACTGTCTTGTCAGACATCATTGGTGTCTTATCCTTTTCCTACTATTCAGCATTGAGCTGTTCAGTCCCTCTATTCTGACTCCTTCTTTCATGTTCTGATGTTGTTTCTGCAGGATGACCTGCTTAAAAGTAGGGGTCCCACCTAACCCCTCTGCTCCCATCCTGTCCGACAGCAGTTGCCCCTTTCGAAACAGTGCTACCAGTTTAAATTTGTGGTGTTCCAGGCCTATCACAGATGCTGAAATGTAGGAACCTTAGCTGTGCAGTCCGCCCGCCATCGCCGCTCCTCTCCAGATATTCAACGCCACTCAAAGTCATTGGAATTGTTAACTACATGGTATCTAGTTAATTTTTCCGTTGACGATTTTCAAGATCTATCCTCCAATATTTGGTTGGTAAAAGGTCATTTTATGGATGGATTATTATGTTGAATATTAAATATAATGAACGATATGTTTTTTTGAGAGATATTGTCAAGATTAGGTTCAATTTATATAATATGACATTTTCAAAGCTATTCGGTAGTTTTGTTGAGATATTCCAAATGATTTATTAGCGAATCTTTCTTTACTATTTTGCATTAATGGATTAAAAATATATTTTTTTATAATTTTTTCAAATTTCGACACAAATATATTTTAAATAATCAAATTAGTTTTATAAATATCTTTTTTAAATTATGATGTAACTAAATATATATGAATCATGTAGACAAAATAACATTGTTATTAGAAATTCCAAATAATAAAATATAAACTTTTACTTATATTTTATAGCTATTTATCTCAGGGAGTGGATATGCACTTACCATATACATGTTTGATTTTCCCATATAAGAGAAAGGAAACATATATATAGAATGCATATCCACTTCCTAAGCAAAACCAAAAAAATAAAATATGAATGAAAAATAAATATATGTTAAAAAATTTAAATTGGGAAAATTTGAATATTATTCTGTTCTACTATATTATGCATTGGAATCATGAGTTGAGATCAACGCTTGACGATCACGAAAGTCATTGGAATTGTCAACTACACGGTGTCTAGTGAGTTTGGGTGAACTAAAAAATTGGATCTTTGTTTGAATGATGATTTTCAATATCTTCCAATCCATGTTTTATCACCTTTTATTACCTAAAGGTGATTTTATTGATGGATTATTTATGTTTAATATTAGAAATGAAGTATATTTTATTGGAGCGTTTCTTTGTGAGATGTTGTAATGATTAGGTTTAATTTTGTTTGGATATTCTAGATAAATGATTTGACACTCCTTATCAATTATGTTGCATTGATGAAGAGTATTTAGTTAATATAATCTTCGTAGATGCTAATAGAGTTTTGATAACGACCTTAGTTTATAAACTGGTTTTTTTCTCAATTATGATGTAATCAAGTATATATGAAACTCTTCCGCAAATGAGCATTTTTTATTAGAGATTTCAAATGTTAACATCTAAATTTTTACTCAAATTTTATAGCTATTTTAGTTGTTCTTACGAAGAAGATATGCATATTAGTTGTTCTTAGGAAGAGGATATGCATTATGCATATCTTCTTCATAAAAAAAACTAAAATATCTAAAAAAATCTGAATGAAATATATGTCTGTACAAAATCCAAAGTGTCATTTCTTAAAGAAAAATAAAATTAAAAGGCATAATTTTATACTTCTTTTTCTTTTTTAACGAATTTAACATAACACAATTAGCAAAATTAATCCTTGGGTATATGTTCTTAACTTATTATTACAAACTAGTTTTGCTCAGCAACCAGCAACCAAGATAGACACACAAATCAAAAACTTTTAATTGGTTGGGAAACCAAGAAAAAGTGCACTCATTTCCTTGAAACATGTAAGAGTAGAAAAGACGAAAACATCTAAAAGACTAGGAAAAAAGGAAAATATCAATGTATTTTCTTTATCTAATAATATAATTTATTTTTATGCAATATATTTTGTAATGAAAAAGATAAAAATAAGGAGAATGTTTGCATTGTTTATAAAATTCTCATCTCTCCCTCATAATAAATGATTGTATTGTTTCCAAATTTGTTCTATTATCCTCTTCTCTTTTTTATGTGATTCTCTAATTCATATTTTTAGATATGCATGTAGATTAATTGGTATCAGAGAAAAAGATCTTGGAAACCATCTTTGTCTTCGAAGATTTTTTTTTAGGTTCATAGATTTCAATCCATTCAGTATATGAAAATCAGGCCTTGGTGTCAAGAGCCATCAACTACGGACTCGCTAGTCCATGACTTATCCATGGATCTTCAAGAGCTAATTATGTTGAAGGAAAAACGATGCCCTTGAGGGCAATTACAAATAGATACAAACTTTCAACTGCCCAAATTCTCAGGAAAAATTAATGGTGAGGCGTTAATTCTTGGCTCTGTAGTCTTTCCAACTATTTCAGAACATGTCCAACGATGGAAGAAGAAATAAAATTTCGAATCACCAGTCTACAATTTGAATACTTGACACAAACATGGTGGGATACTCATCTAGGGAATATGTCCTTGGTTTTCGAACATGGAGAACCAACATAGACCATATCAACACCTATAAAATCTTGGGATAAATTTTGCCTGGCCTTAAGAGAATGCTTGTATCCCCATGATATATCCAAAATATCCTTGCCAAATATTTACATCTTCAACAATTACAAAATCAATAAGTGCAAGCTTACATTGGTGTCTTATGAAAGTTGTGCATTCAACTCCATATCTCTGATCCACGAGAGGTACTAATTAGAAAATTTAATTCTAGTTTGCAAATGTTTTTTAACAAATAAGTTTATTTGTTTGCTAGTACTTCATTAGACAAGACATTTATTTGAGCCCTAGCTATCGAATGCAAAGTAAGTCTTTGAATCCGATCTCCTCAATCCATAAATGGTATATCTCCCTTTGGTTCTTCTAATATAGCCTCTACCTCATCTCCCACACCTCAAAATACCCCCTGGTGTACATTTCATAATACCAACCCACATGCTTATTCAGATTGTAAAGTAGTGAAAAATATACGCCCTAGCAAGCCTCTTATTACAGAAGTCAAGCAACCAAATGCCACTACCCACTTGTAGTTTTTCCTCTCAACAACCCTACCGAAGTTTTCCCCTCTCACATGCTCATGACTATTATGCGACAAACACCTCTGTTGCACCTATTTGTACCAATAATTTTCAAATCAAACATGATTTGGCCACTCTTAGTCTCGACAATAGGAGTCAAAAGAATCTTGTGGCACAGGACTTGGTTCAACACCTTTTCCTTCTCGCCAGTCCACACCCACACCGTTATCAGCTCGGTTGCATGCAAAACGACGGTCCTCATCTTACCGTCTCCGAACCATCTGTTCGAACCTTTTCTATTAGCCCTTTCAACGATACTGTGGTATGTGATGTTTCTCGTCTCAATAGTGTTGATTTGTTGCTGGGAGTTCTGTACCAACAAGCCCAACGTCATGTTTAGTCGTGCTAATGATCACCAACATAACTTTCATCATGATGGTCTCACCTATGTGCTCACATCTTTAGCTAGAACACGAACCTAACCTTCTACTGGCAAAGCTACATTACGAGAGTCAATTTAAACCAATTTTTTTCTTTGTGCTTGGATCGTCCTATCAAGCCTGACAACCTCACCAATATAGTCCCTCTTGCAATAATTCCTATACTCCAAGAATTTGCAGATGTCTTCACCCAACCCATAGAGCTACCTCTAGCATGCTTTGTTGAACATAAAATCTATCTTATTCCTGGTGCTTCCTTACCAAATACCCCATCTTATCAGATCTCTCCTCAATAGGACACTGAGATAGAACGCCAAATTGAAAAATTGTTGACCTCTAGTCATATTAAACTTCATCCTCGCCATGTGCTTCTCTAGCTTTTATTATTTGCAAAACATATACTTTTGAATGACGCCTTGTGACACACTACCAAGCCATTAATAAAGCCACCGTTAAAAATCACTACCACCTACTCCACATTGAGGTTTTGTTAGACCACTTACATGGGGCTTGTTTCTTCACGAAGATGGATTTGACTGCATGCTACCATTAATTTCACATGGGTACATACGATGCATGGAAAAATTCCTTCAAAGCAATGTTTGGGCTATTTGAATGGTTGTTCATGCCATTTGAACTGACCATCACACGAGCCACCTTGATAAGAATCATTAATGATATTTTGAGGGCACACTTGGGTAAGTTTGTGGTCATTTACCTTGATGATATTTTGGTATTGAATAAATCTTTGGAAGACCATCTTCAAGATGTTCGCAACATACTTCAGTTATTGCGAACACATAAACTTAAGGTCAAAGTGAAGAAATCCTATTTTGAAGAAACATCAATTCAATGTTTAGACTTATTATTGACAACATAGGAGTTCACCCAGATCCCTCTCAAGTAAGGGATTTTCCATAATGGCCAACACATTCCAATTTGCATGATGCCAAGAGCTTCATCGGGGGTATTAATTTATATAGAAAATATGCTTCTCATTTACAAAATAATAACTTTTTATTAGAATTACTAAATGAAGAAATCTATATTAACTTTCAAATACTTCTCTATATTAACATTCAAACTCTATTGAAGTGCAAGTGTACATCCATTGAGATGTCCAAAACAGGGAAGAGTTCTGGCTAGTGGATTATTTATAACCATGGCCGGTAACGGGAAAATCCCATCATTGCCCCTCATAGTCACACAATATTGGCGCGCATATATTGTTTTGTATACTGGGATAACTTCTTTTTGTGCTTCCTATTCGATCAAATTCCAATGCAAACAAATAACATCGAGTTAGAGTCGTCATGGAAACTTCTTCCCGGCGCTCGTTATTTATCTTCTAAACGTTGACTATAATTATAGTAAGTTTTGAAGATGTCGTCAAATTGTTAAACTAGGAAGTTTCACAAGTCTGGTAGTTTATCCTGAATAAGATTATGTACGGTTTCAAAACAAAATCATAACATCCTTAATTTCACATTCCTCGATAGTGAAATTTGTCGAAAATTCTGGTGGAGGTAAAGGTGGGAAGAAGTCTAACGACAGATTTGATGTGTCAAAGTCGTCACTGTCGACGCTCAGCAGGAGGTTTTTAATGAGTTGATCAGAGTGATGGTCTGTAACCGATACTTCAAGCGGTCTAACGGCTTTTGGTCTGATTGGGGAACCAGACTTCATTTCAGCTCCCTTTATATTTGAAACTATCTCCTTCATCTTATCAAAACATATGGTTTTATCAAGCACATGCCTTTTGCACATATGAGTCTTCCAGTAATTCTTGATCTCATTATCAGTACGTCCTGGTAATCGTCCTGCTATTAGTGACCAGCTGCAAACACACAATAAAATTAGTGCTGATATTATCTGCCATGGTTATTACCATATGTCTAATTACCATGTCTTCTGATACCATATGAGTAAGTTTGCACTTTATTATTAGTTCGATATAAGTATTCGCTGTGTTTGCTAATTAGCCATATAGTCAACTAATGAAAAACTGTTTCATGCTATATTGATGAATAGTTAAGCAATTGAAACCAGTGTCGACATGTTTAAAAAATTGACACAAATCTTGCATTCTATTTTTACCATATGAGGTGGGGATCGGTTTTATTATTTTATGATGTAAAAAAGTAAAATTAATATAACTTTCGAGGTCAAAGAGGAAAGTAAAAGTAATTGTGTTTGGTCATGTCTAAAATCTTTAAAAAACAATTAATAAAAAAGATACACGGAAAAGTGTTTTATATATATATATATAATTTTTAATAAATTTTTTAATTATTTTTTAATAATAGAAAGATAAAATTATAATAGGTTTATTATGATAATGATTGGTTATTAATGTTCATTAAAACTAAATGGTTCTTACTAAATTTATTTAAAGTTTGATGTTTAAAGTTAAAAAAGTTTAAAAGATTTATTAGAATATCACCATAAAATAGTTTTGTTAAGCATTAAAAGAAGCATTTCATGTTAACTATTGTTAACTACACTTTTGTTGAGTTGAAAGGCTAATAAGATTGGTGAGGTAAAAAAAAATTGAAATTTAGATTGAAGGTGCATAGAAAATGAATAATTTAAGAGATAATTTTTTTATTTTCAACCCTTCTTTTGTTGATAGACTCTTTCAATCTAGGAATTTTCAGGAATTGAACAATTTCTAGTTTTACTACAAAGCTAATTGAAATTTGTTCTTACTTTAGCAATGATTATTTTCTCCTTTACATTAGCCAATGCGGCGAGGTGATTTCTGTTTTCAAGATTTGGGTTGATCTCCTGATAATAATCACATTTTACTTTTTCTCTCTCACTTTGTTACCCCCTAATTTCTCCTTCAATTTTGACGTAATAATATTTTTAATAGTACCCTTATTGTGAGAAATAATATTATCCTTTATCCTCCAATGATGTAGCCATCATTGGGCATCCATATGCCATTCCTACCTGAACTACACATGGTGATTTTCCTTAGAGTTAGAATAAATTTAAGAAACCCATTTTCTTCCATGTTCTCTAGCCTATTCTTATACATAGGTTAGCTATTAATAACCATCCTTTCAATGGGTGAAATACTTACTTAAATGAGAAAGATATGACATGGTGTATTACCTTTAATTTTGAGATTTTATTTGAAGAATTTCTTTTGGATATGTTGTATCTTCCTCATGAATTTTTAGAGATACTTTAACTTCATGCCTCTTTTCCATTTAACATAATTAGGACTAGGAAAATATCAAAAAGGATTTCCTTTTTATGGCATATCTAAAAATTTGTTAAGTTGCAATTGTTTTCAAATCCATAATATGCTTTCCATCATCAATTATATAACTCTAATTTATCTGGTGATGGATGTCATTTCACAAATACTTGTATGAAGAAACTTCCTTAATGCGCTAAGTTTCTATAGTATAGATGCACGTTACAATGAGCCTAGAGGGATCAAATCTTTTTAGGTGCAAGGTGCAAACTTAAACTTATTTTGTTTAGTTGGTATTTGAAATATACATATTTTTTTTGAAACAATATCTAGTATATACATATTATTTAATATATATATATATATATATATATATAATATATATATATAATATATATATGTTATCTAACATGTGAATTGAGACATTTTATCTATGGATTACATTGTCTACATTAATTACTTCTTTTGTTATTAACATATTTTTATGTATACATCAATATTATTTAATCCTACACATTAAAATAATTTATTGATGACCCACATTGAATTTTTTTATTATTATGAATATTTTTAAATGTGACACACCATTTTTTTTGGTTGAAAATAGCAACAAGAAATGTTAAAAAGAGAATTTAGAAATTCCAATTTAATTTTTCCTTTAATTAAATTGTAATTTATTTCTCATAGCAACTTGAAAATAGTTAATTAATTTTAATTAACTTAATTAGCTTAGGAATTTTGAGTTGTAAGTCTTTTTGAAGTCATGTATATGTTCTCCCTATATTATTGGGATCCAGGATGAGTTAAGTATGACTTTTAATTATTAACTCAGTTTACTGAGTTAAGTCCAATTAAATTAATTCCAAACTGTTTGAGGAACTAATAGTGAGTTAAGAGTCAGTTCATGCATTAGTGAGAGTCAGTTCATGTATTTTTGCACTCAACTAGTGCTACTTGAGTTAACTGAATATTCCTGCATCAGAAACAAATGCATGTCGATTATGAGAAATACCCAGTTGACACTAGAGTGGGACAATGTACTATGCATTTTAATTTTTTCTTGAGTTGCAGTCATAGTGCATGGATTCAGGAACTAAGGAATTTCCCTTTAAATATAGGCCAATTCTCTTGGAATTGTGCAAAGAATTAGAAGCTTGGTGGCTTGGAAATTTGGCTAAGAATTGGCCAAACAAAGTCATCAAGCATAGGATAGGAAATACTTGTGCAGGTTAAGCTCAAGGTTGAGCAAAGTATATTGCATTCATCTGAATTCTTTGACCAAGGGTGCAAGGAAAGAGGGAGCTTGCAGAGTATAGAAGAGGCCTGGATTTGGCTTGAGATTGCTTACGAGCTAGGAGATTGATTTTACTGAGTGTTGGGATTGTCCTTGTGAGAACAAGCATTGTAATCTCATCTTGATTTTCCGGATTAATGCAATACACATAGTGGGGTTTTGAGTTGTGGCTTTCCTTGAATATTTATTATGTTATGTGCCATTGAAGTTCTTCCTCTTGCCTATTATTGTTTTGCTTGATTTTTTTATGTTTCCACTGTAAAGAGTAGAAGTAGATTCTTGTCTCTTGTTTTAGTAGATTACATGAGCTTGTGAATCTACAATAAATCGACAATTTTATATTAAGAATCCAATGAATTACAGATCTCCCTTTTATTATTCTTGTTAGGAAGGAATTGATATTTTTATTTTATTATTTAACTTTCAATTACATTTTTAATTTATTCATTGAATATTTTCTTCTATACAGTGTTAAAATATTTTTGATGAATTCATGAAGCAGTTAAGCCAATGTAATACATATACAAGTCAAGTTAATCAGAATTGATCAACATTTTCTTTCTATATATAGATATACATAGAATATTTTCTTTTTATTTTACAAGGGACACATGTCAACTCCACAACTACCAAATGAGACATCTTAAAAGAATGTTCTTCTCTCTATATACAATACACAATTTCAAAGAACATTTAGCAAGTTCAAAAATAATAGGTACATAATAAAAACATGTAATGGATGACATACCTCAAAGTTTTTATTATTGTTAAGTTATTGCTAGATTACCAATACTTTAGAAGTAATACTGGAAATTGAATATCTTTCAAATAACAATCTCATTTCTTTTGAAATTAATGCAAGTATATTAGCAAATATACTAATTGTATTGTAAATTTTCTAGGTTTTAAAGGTTTTCGAGGCATATTTCCTTTATCTGGTAGGAATTTGTTGGAATTGAAAGTATAATATGTGTAATACACAATCAAAGTTCCAAAAATGGTTTTCATGAGTTGAATCTATTTATGCATTCAAAAATGTATTTTAAATAATAAGAAAAACACTATCTCACCTTACTTTGACCAAAAACTCCAAAAATTATAATATTAAACAAAGCCAAGATATAAAATTTTGAATTTTTTGTCTATCGTTTTTTTCTTTGTAAGAAAGAAAAAGGCTTAATATTACCAAAAATAATTTACATAAAGTATAAGTTGTGGTAAATTGAAGAGACTGGTATTGAGACGAAGAGATGCCTGCAGAGTGTTAAATCTAGTCTTAAATGAACTAGAGAAGGACTGTATAACCTTGGAAGGTAAACTAGATAGTCACTTAGAGATAACAAAAAACAGTTTAAGAAAAAATTGAATATAGGCGATAAAAAAATGCGTCCTCTCGTTTGACTAGAAAAACTTAAACAACTATGTAAATTGAAGGAAGAAAAAAGCATATGGTGCTTCAAGAGATTCTTCGTCATGCTATTTTTTTTGCACTAGATCATCCCAAGGATCACGTTTCTTGCTCTTCTCCTACTCTAAAATGTCGAAGTATGCAAAAGGATTGTCTTATACTTCTAGAAACGAAGGAGGACGCTCTGATTCCATGACATAGCCATAAGAACTTGCACGTTGTTGGGGGATTCACATTTGAAGACATAGGTAGTGCTTTTAGAAGGCCTTGGTTGACTGTCATCTTTAGTTTCAAGCTTCTTATATCTTTAGTTTTACTCTTATCAGAAGGGGGGTGACAAAAAACGTAAGGGCGAGATGAGGAGGAGAGCCAAACTAGTGCGACAAGTCCATATCTACCGAACATTCGTCAGTACTAGTGGATTTTGGAGTCAGAGGGACAAGAGGGAACTCAATAACAATTGATTTGGAGAGATTTCACAATGTGAGATGATTACTTTAGAATTGAATGCTTCGATGCCAACCTCTACCATTCGGCATTATGCTCCTCTAGCTTTTTTCATTTTCTAGAGGTGGCATGCAAATAAGTTCCTTGCTCCCCAGGTTCCATCACCCAAGTACCCTTGCTCCTTTGCCTCCAATGCAGCTACCAAAAGATGGATGTTAGCTGACATATCCTCATCAAACAACTCCTCATCTTGTCCATGCAAGGGAGGGAGGGGCGTATGCTCTAGTCCTCCGCATGTACACTTGGCTCTTTTATGTTCCCTTACCATTTCGGTCTACCTAATGCAATGATGCTTTGAGTGATGGTGTTTCAAAGTGTTGACTTTATAAATGATGCCCCTCTATTCAAAGCTTGTCACTTACAAGAAAACAAGGTGGGAAGGAAAGTGAAGAAGAATAAATCTTAATGCAGTAGCATTCAACTCAATAATGTCATTATATTTTAGTAGACATAGGGGTATTGTGTTTTCAAGGGAGTTGGTCTCCTAAGTGTGAATTAATGTAGTTATTTAGGGTTTTGAGTGATTCTAATGTGAATATGATTTAATTCTATATTGTGAGGCATAATTGTAAATGTTCCTGAACGTCGGAGAACATGAGGGATTTCGGATAGTTGAGAGATTGAGGGATTGAGAGTTAATTGTAAAACTTAGATTAGGAGTTAGTTCATGATTTTAAGGACTAGAGAGGATCCTTAGGGATGAGGAAGAGATTTTAAGATTTTGTTGAGGAACCTATGGATCTAAACTAGGAATTGGTATTAGAATCCCTTTGTATAAATGTAAGCGAAAAAGGCAAAGTCAAGGGTTAGAGAGTTAGACAATTAGTTCGTTAAGCTAGTTAGAGTGATATTTATGCCGCCAGGCAGATTGTAAATAGAGGCCATTGTAATCAGAAGATTAGGCTAGAGAGATAGAGTGTCAATATGTAATCAGTGTTATATATATATATATATATATATATATATATATATATATATATATATATATATTTATATATAGATATTATAGATATACACATTTTTGATCGAACCTGTATAAATGATTGGAGAGGTCAAGGGACAATGACAATAGAAATTGTGATAGTGATGTGGTTGATATGCCGATAGCGATAAAGTGTTGAATGACATCCAAGGTATCTACAATCAGGGATTGAAAGATTGGAGTGGCACAGTGGAAAGGTGATATGGTGGACACGATCAGTTATATGGGTGCACTTAATAGATTTTGAAATCCGATGTTGCGTTATCACATATCAGATGTGATATAGGCTTGTGTTAAGAAACTCGTAGAGGATGGGATTGGGATTAGTGATAAAGGTAAACATCGGTAAATGTGCAGAGGTTGTATTAAAGCGGAGAGGTATGTTTTATGAGTGTTTATTAATTAAATGGTTTATAATGGAATTAAGCACGACTAAGGGGTTTATGTGTTAAACTATATGTAATTCCAACATTATCAAAGGATATAAGGGTTTTATGTGTTAAGTCATATATCACCAATGCATAAAGAGGGGAAAGCTTATATATATGCGACCAAGATTTAATAATGGTTAATGAAGGGTGAATGAGTCCCGAAAGGGTCGATTATAATGAAATTATAAATAAAGTTATATTTGAAGGCTTGAGGGGTGATTAAGACCCGATAAATGTATGTTGCTTAAGGGTTAGCCTATGTTGGGCATTGATAAATCATTCCGCGTAGGAATTGATTAATGGGGCCTTAACCTTAGAATTGATGATTTAACTTGTAAGTGAGTTAAAATTCCTAGGAGAGCACAGATATATGCATAAGACATGCATACTGTTGGTGAAAGCGGGGGTAACCCTACGTCATTTGGTATCAGAGGATAATTGTTATTGGAATAATTGATAACATAATAGAATAACAAAATTCTATAGAAAAGGACTTAAAACAAAGATGTGTTTTAAGATTCTTATGCAGGTAGAGGGGATAAAATTCTAACCTGACAAAACATTTAACACATAGAGGTGATGTGTAGCAGAACTTGTAGATGCAAGGAACAGAGGACAATCCATTCAAAGTATAGGTAAATGGTGGAACAAGATCATGCAGAGATCTTGAAGATGAGATGACATGTTCTATTTTAATTTGATTGAAGATTGGAGAATGCGTGTCTTTACACTAATGCATAGGTAGCAGCATAAGGAAAACATTGTCATGTTGTTCCTTGAGGAAAGTGGAGATTCAATGAAATGTGAACCTGAAGAATCCAATTGAAGGTTGGACAAAGAGGATAAGAGTATTCTCAAAAGGAAACTGAGAAGCAAGCTTTTGAAAGCTTGGGAATGATCTTTGGCTTGATTAACATTGATATGCAGGTGAGAGCATAAGGAGGTGAGAAGATTGTAGCAAGCCTAGAGTAAGGAGTGCTCAATTGGTTCCAAAGGAAAGAACCATAGAAATGCTAAAGGCATGAGCTCTGAGGAGGGAAGCATAGTGAAGCATATATAGCAAGGAGGAGACTTGTTACTGCAGAGGTATTTTTGTAGCTCACAAAGGTAATTCCACAAAGGATGTGGGTAAAATTGCCAAAGTAATGAAGGAAGCTGGTAAGACCTTCTAAGCGAAAGAAGAAGTGATCAGAAGAAAGTATTTCATGGTGATTGAAATACAAGAGGACAGTTGTGTTCTTAGAAGGTGCAAATGAATTAAAGCCTAGAAGGATCAGAGAAGTGTGCTCAAAGGAGGTTCCATAGATAGAGAACCAATTTCTTGCTAAAAGACCAAGTATAGAGGAAATCTTGGTGAGGTAAGTTGTAACAAGGAGGACTTGTTGTTGCAGAGGCTTTAGTGTAGCTCATAGTGAATGAGTGAGGAACTCATAAGAGGAGGAAGAAGGCTACTGATATTCATAGCAAAATGTTTTGAGGAAGACCACATCATAAGAAAGGTGAAGAAAGATGATACCAAGGAAAATGGAAAGAGGATGAGTCAAGAGGAAATTGACAAGGAAATTGTAGAGATGAAAAGGAAACTCCATGTATTGATGAGGATACTAGAGGAAAGTCAAAGACAAGGTTGGTTAAAGAAGAAGCCAGTGAAGTGGTATAAGTTACAAAGAAGGCTACAACAAAGGAAAGCAAGGTGGTTGATCGAAAAACTCAGAGAAGTTGAGTTGGGAATGGAAGTGTCCATTTGTGAACCAGAGGAGGGTGAAGTTTTGGGTGAATATGAAGACTTGAAGACTGAAACTTCAAGTGAGGGCAGAAGGTATGAGGATTTTAAATCTGACAATTTGTGTATGTTTGCAGGTGAAACATGTAAAGAAGGACAATTTGCTGATATTTTCATAAATAGGGAAGAAAATAGGCAGAATATAAATTATGTTTTAAAAGAGGAAGTAGAGAAGGATATCAAGCAATCAAGTAAAGGAATTGATGAGATTGAGGAGAAGACCATCAAAATATGTCTAATTCATGTAGAAGACTTGGAACAGCTGGAGGAATTGGTGATTGAATCATCAAATGAAGTCATGAGGTCTTGTGGTTTTACAACTCATAGGTTGTGTATAAATGTAGGTATTGCAGAAGATAAACCATTTTATGGAAATGTCTTGAATGAAGCTAAAAATTGCCCGATAAAGTATGATGATGACTGCCTTTCGACGGAAGATTAATTTGAGTTATTACAACAGAAAGAGCTCATAATTTCTATGCTTAATGGAGGAAATAGCTTCAGAAGAGATGAGACAATTATGTCTTATGATAAGAAATTTTCTATTGAAGAGAATAATGAGGAATTGATTTTCTTAAATGATCAAAGGGAGAGTGATGGACAAACATCTAAAACTATCAAAGGTATAGAGGATCAGAATTTTATTCTAATTAAGAATGAAGAAATAGTGTCAATAAGTTATGCTTGTGACAAAGAAGAAGATAGTGAGGATTGTACAAAACTTTTGGAAGAAATTCCAAGCGAGATGGCGAATTTGTGGCATGAGTTTAGTCTTTTGGAGAAAAGGATAGAAGACCAAAAGGTAAGTTTCCAGGTTGTAAAATTAGAATTGAATGAGAATGAAGAAGTTCACTACAATGGATATGGATAGAAAGACATCATTAGAACAGCTAGTGTGGAGGAGAGACTAGTTGATAGTCTCATTAATTCTTTTGAGAATTCAAATCAGCATACTGATGTGCTGATAGAGGAGGAGAAAAAAGAGTAGGAAATTGAATTGTTGCGAAAGGAGGAAAAGGCACAAAAGCCTTATGTCTTTTATTTTAACAATTGCTTTCTGAGTGCAAATTTAGTTGTAGATGCTGGAGGAATTTTTGCAGAGATGAGCAGCCAAATAAAAATGGAAGAAGAGGATTGTATGGAAGAATTTAATCCATGGAACAAAGATGTTCAATTGCCGGAAAGAATGCTAGACAGTCAAGATTTTGTGTGGAAAGAGATAATCATAAAAGAGGGCAAGGATGAAAGGGAGGCAGTAAGCGTAAGGGTCAAAGCAAAAGTTGGAACAAGAGAAATGTCTACAATGGTTGAAAAAGCAAGAGTAGAAGAACATGTAGTAAACCAGCAACTATAAAGTGAAAATAACAAACAGTTGATTGAAGAGTTGGTAGATAGCAACAACAACCTGGAACAAAGAGAAAGGGGTAGAAGTAAGAGGCAGTGTATGGACCTGTCCAAGGATGTGCTACAAACAGAGATTGAAGAATTATTGCAGTTGATGATGAAATAGTCCATATGGAGGAGAATGATAGCAGTAGGAAGCGTGATCAATCATAGTATGAAATTGATTGACAAGGAGAGGAAGCTGAAATAGAAGACAACAAACATATAGCAGTAGCAAAGGAGCAAACCATTTGGGCAGCTACAAAGTAAAGTTTCGGACCCTAGACTTTTTCTATCAACTTATGAACACACATGATCAGGAGATCATGAAAATTTTCTACTTTGACAGTCTGATGCACGAGCATTCAGCCCAATAATGTCACTGTATTTTAGTAGACAAAAAGGTATTGGGGTTTCAAGGGAGTTGATCTCCCAAGTGTGAATCAATGTAATTATTTAGGCTTTTGACTGATTTTAATGAGAATAGGATTTAATTGAATATTGCGAGACATAATTGTAAATGTTCCTGAATGTAGGAGAACATCAGGGATTAAGGATAGTTGAGAGATTGAGGGATTGAGAATTAATTGTAAAACTCAAATTGGGAGTTAGTTCATGATTTTATGGATTAGAGAGGATCCTTAGGGATGAGGAAGAGATTTTAGGATTATGTTGAGGAACCTATGGATCTAATCTAGGAATTGGTTTTAGAAAAGTCAGGGGTTAGAGAATTAGATAGTTAGCTGGTTAAGCTAGTTAGAGTGGGATTTAAACCTATGAGCAGATTGTAAATAGAGGCCATTGTAATCAGAAGACCATGCCAGAAAGACGAAATCTCGATATGTAATCATTGTTATATATCTATATCTATATATCTATATAGGGATTGATTCAAACCTGTATAAATGTGTGTTTTGAATACAAAATGATGAATTATGTATTATCAGATATTTGCATAATATAAATATATGCAGGTAGGTCGAGGTGAATACAGAGAGCAACATAAAGGGCCGTAGGACCCAACTGGAAGACCAGGTGATGCTATGGATTGATTGTGATACATAATTCATAGAGATAAGCTTAAGTGGGAAGGAATTGAGCAATAGAGGATTGAAAGGTGAAACTTTTGGAAAACCTGGAAACCATAGAAACTTGAAGAAATGGCGTAAAGTCTAAGTAAACGAGAAAAGCAGAGAAGTGAAGTATCAATACACAGAAACAGTTGGATATGGAAGATCAACCGTCGGGATTAAATCGCATTGGCGAAATCCTTATGGATAGATCAGAATCGGGCCTTGGCCAAGAGTAATGAGCGACTGTCGATTTATCGTGGACCGTTGGATCAGAGCTAGACCAACTGTCATGATCTAATTGCAACTTAGATATCAGAGAGGTCAAGAGACAATGAGAATAGAAATTGCGATAGCGATGTGGCTGATATGCCAATAATGATAAAGCGCTGATCGACGATAGAAGGTATTGGTGATTGGGGCTTCGGAGATTAGAGTGGCAGAGTGGAAAGGTGATATGGAGGACCCGATAAGTTATATTGGTGCAGTTAATAGATTTTGAAATTTGATGTTGTGTTATCGCATATCGAATGCGATAGAGGTCTGTTTTAAGAAACCCACGGAAAATGCGATTGTGATTAGTGATAAAGGTAAACCTCGGTAAATGTGCAGAGGTTGTATAAAATTGGAAAGGTGTGTTTACCTTGTAAATGGTTTATAATGGAATTAAGTGCAGATAAGGGTTTTATGTGTTAAACTATATGTAAGTCCAACATTATCAAAGGATGTAAGGGTTTTATGTGTTAAGTCATATATAACCAATGCATAAAGAGGGGAAAGCTTATATATATGCGACCAAGGTTTAATAAGGGTTAATGAAGGGTGAATGAGTCTCGATAGGATGGATTATAATGGAAGATTAAATAAAGTTATATTTGAAGGCTTAAGTGATCATTAAGACCCGATAAGTGCATATTGCTTAAGGGTTAGCCTATGTTGGGCATTGGTAAATCATTCTGCATAGGAATTGATTAATGGGGCCTTAACCTTATAATTCATGATTTAACTCGGAAGTGAGTTAAAATTCTGGGGATAAATCACATATATGCATAAGACATGCATACTATGGGTAAAAGTGAGGGTAACCCTGCGTTAAATCTGAATAATTTGAATAGAATGCTTCGTACATTTCCAATTAACTACGCATGAAAAAATAAAAAATTAAAAAATTAAAAATTTAGAATTTCTCCTAGAGATTAGAAAATATTTAAAAAAAATTCTTACTCATTAATGTTTTTTTAAAATATTTATAAAAGCTACTTACAAATATTTACAAAAACATCATGTTTATCCATATAAATATTAATAATATTTATTTTGAAAACAATAATACATAAAAATAATGATAAAATTAACCAATATATAGAGCAATAAAATATCATATGTTTTTAATAAAATTTGCGATTACAAAAAATTTAAAAAGCTTTTACAAATATTTACAAACATCATGTTTTATCCATATAAATATTAATAAGTATTTTTTTTGAAAACAAAAATAATACATAATAAATAATATATGATAAAATTAACCAATATATAGAGCAATAAAAATATCATATGTTTTAATAAAATTTTGCGATTACATCAATATATCTTTAATAAAATAAAATAAATAACACATTATTAAAGAAAAATAGGATTTCTAGGAATCCTCTCGGTAGTTCTATCCTCTCCTCTAAATAAGAGTGGTTATCAAGCTCAACTATTTTTATTTATATAAATTTGTAAGGGGAAACTGTCAAATATTTCGCATTTGTTTGTTAACTTTTCCTTCCTTTACCACCATGAATGGCACGTAGACCATTGACTATAGGTATAATAAATTAATAGATGGAAAGAAATCGCGTTAGTATAGTACAACTGTCACACTTCTTGTCATTAGAAAAAATCATGATATAGTACTAAAATATGTTGTATTCTAGCTGTTATTATATTTATATATATA
>APFE030536114.1:0-10667 GCA_000404065.3 Pinus taeda | reverse complement strand
CCCGAAACATGGGAAGAACACAAATAATAAGATCTACTCAAAAGAGTAGTCCACTGATACCATGCATGTGCATCTAGCCATCCAAGAGAAAGGTGAACCCTCGATCTCGCAGGTGCCTCGCTCGCTTGAGATGGAAGTTGACCGTGGTAGCTCTTCTGTGTTGATGTATAGTAGGTGGATCTTCGCTTCTCCCTATCTATCTTGTGGGGGTTGTTGTCCTTGTGACTAACCGGTTGCCATCTTGATGGTTGTTTTGCGGGGTGATGTGGATGACGATATGTTGAAGTTTTAACCCACGGTGTCTTCTTCTTTACTTTACCCTACTGAGGTGCCTGCTGTGGTGTCTTCTTTTCCAATATAACTTCAACCACTGATTCCTCCTCTGATGTATCAGCACCTGTAACCTTTTCTGCTTCAGCCTCTGTTTGTGTCTGATTGTCGACCATCAACTGCTCATCATCTTATATGTCAGTCCCTGGAACATCTTCTGCTTCAACCTCCTTGGACTCTATCTGTTTATTAGTGGAAATATCATGTAATGTAATTTTCTTCTTTTTATACCAAAGTTTCAGGAATTTCTTCTGGACATTAATATTGATAGTACCTACCGATTCCATCCAAGGGTATCCCAAAACAACATTTATGTTACCCATATCTGAAGCATAAAATTCACCATGAAACACATGCTTATCCATAGAAAGTTTCAAATCCTTATAAATTTGAACATTCTTATCATCAACCTGTGTATTTTCAACATGTTTTGCTGGGACTTGCAATTTTTTTGCCAATTTAACATTGATGAAATTATGTTTACCATTAGGATTGATAGAAGCAATGATCTTCTCTTTCTGAATCAATCCCTGAACCTGCAGTAAGGATATACCAGTAGGAAATAGCCCCTTATGTGTTTCATTCTCCTTTTTTGTAGCCTTAGACCATTTGTCCAAAAGGACTTTTTCAAATTTTGCATCTGAAAGTTTGGTGAACTGCTTGTGGTCAAGTGATTTCCACCACCATGTGGAAGCCTCATCTATTAAAAATAACCACATTTTACCCCTCCAATATGTACCAAACATACGGTTTATTTCCTTTATGAATTTTTCAATAGTTGGACCATCATCTTTTCCTATAAAAATTTCCTTGCTAGAAGCCATGAAGGTTTGGAAAAATCCACTTACTTGGCTAAAATTTGAGAATGTCACAGTTTCATCAATATTGCTCAGAATTTCTATTATAACCTGTTTTTGGAAATATAACAATCATTCTGCATGTGCCCATGTAATAGAAATCCTGATCCACGCACTAGAATTCCATATGTGCGCTGCTACTCTCCCGCCGTCACCCAAAATTTCTAAAAAAAGTGTTGATTTTAAATCAGTGATATCTCCCTCATCCAGACTCCGATTCGCCTGATTGTTTTTTTGAAATTGGGTGTTGTTTCACAAAGATTCCAGATCTGAAATTAGATCTTGCAGATCTTGCACCAGGACATCTAGATATGCGCCGCAAACTCGCTGCCCTTAAAAATTATCTACAACCCCACTGATTTTTAAATCAGCGATATCTCCTTCATCCGGACTCCAATTTGACCGATTTTTTTTTGAAATCAGCTAGTTTTTCACAAAGAATACAGATCTATAATCAGATGTTTCATATCTTGAACCGAAACATACAGATATGATCTGCAAACTTGCCGCCCTTGAAATCCTGCAAAAATTAAAAAAAAAAGAATTCCACTTTTGTACCCAAGAAATTGCTCTGATACCACTTGTTGTATATCTAACCCAGAATATTATAGATCTGATATGAAAATATAAGATAATGCAAATAAAGCCAAGAAATAAGATAGAAATGCTTCTTTATTATCAAACCCTTATGGTAGGGCAACACCATACAATCACTCCTTAAGGAAGGAGAACACTCCACAAGCCATATGCATGTTCATACAAGAATACTTCTCTTCATATCCTCTCCATGTGGAGTCTCTAGCCTCTATATAGGCCTCATACATACAATACCATGCATCATTACCATGGTTTACTCATACCATCAACTAATACCATGGGGCCATTACATTATTATTAACTACTTGTGGTCCCTTGCATGACATGGGTTAACCACCTTATTTATTACTATGGCCCATCACATTATTACATTATTACCTTGGGTACCTACCTCGGTACCCCATATTACCCCCCCTAGGTATATAACACATCGAGTATATAATGCATTGAATCAAAAGAGGAAGAAACTTACCAGTATCTCTGATAAGAAATAGGATGCTTTGGAAGTTAGATCTCTCCACATTAATTGATTATGCCTTTTGTGTCTAAAAACATTATTACTAACATGGAGCTTTTTGGTCATTAAATAGGGTACATTAAATAAATATACCATGGGAAAAACCACTATTTTTTATATGCTTGGAGCACAAAAGCACTGATAACTTGACTGAGTTAAGTTTATTTGGACTACACTAACAATATCCCCCTTAAATTTGACTTAAGGAGATTGACCTAGTCCAAACCTTTCATCAACCATTTGATACCTAAGATCTCACATTTGGCCACTCAAGCTAGATTCTTATACCCCTGCCACTCCAATAACTCTCCAAGTGGTCCACTCCACATAATGATGATTGCATGTTGCACTGCATTGCATGTGTGCTTGATCAAAGCCTTGATGGCTTACAAAAATTCATGCCCCTATACAACTTGTATGCCTGGACATAGTGTCTTGCAACTTCCTACGGGAATACACTTGCCTATGACACTATTTCACTAGTTGCACCAAAACCCTTAGTGTGTTGAAGTCATCAATCATAGGTTCGTTCACTCTATACTACTCCATCTTCATTCATTTGCTTCATTATGACCACTCTCTCGGCTTTTATATCTCACCCAATCCAAATCCTAACTTGGATTGTCACGCTACTTGACACCTCTCTTTATGTCACACCTAGTTCATACCATATCTCCTGAATCCATCGATTATTCATTACCCTCATCAATTATGAAAAACCACCAATGCAATATATAAATATTTACCACCTCAGAAGGCCCAACATTTTCCATCTTGTACATTTCTTAGACCTTTTACATTTTATTTTTGAATTATTCCGTAGTTGTTGCTCGCCTCTATAATATATATGGACAACAAATTTATTTACTTGTTTCATAGTCTCATACTCCACATGCGCATGCAACTTGGCACTTACAAATATATCATTCCTATGGGATTTCATTGTAACATGTTCTTTCATCCATATTTTAGTGGACACTTGTTCTTCTCAATTTATAGTGACCTCCCAGTGAATACATGGGCTCTAGGTTCTTCTCTAAAAAAAAAATTAAATCCACTAGGCAGCTAGAAAATACAACATCTATAGCAACATGGGTCTCCTATTTGATCTCACTCACTAGAGATATCCATCCAAGATTGTTCCTTTCTTTTGGGCCTCACACTTATGTTTTTGTCCTTTTTCTTTTCATGATGCTAACCAATTGATTGCAGCTCAACTCACTTATTTTCATTCTACTATTATTGTCAAGCATGCCTATTATCTACAAATTCCCACCATGGCCTCGACAACCATCGGCTCCACGATTGGTGCTACCACTCACTCTATGGCCACTTGGCCTTCATAATAAACACACTGCTCAGAACCAGATGCCTCACCATAGGAGATTTCAAATTCATGATACCTTCCTCACTTAACTCCACTATTAAGAGATCATGATCTTTACTATTATTCCAAGAGAGCTTCAAACTTGAGCTTTGCTAGTGATAACCAAAATACATTCGTTTTTACAACTCGACAAGCTCAAGAGATACATCCTCTACATTTTACATGGCCTACGATGTCTATATGTTCCTGATAAATTGAATTACATCTCTTTGATTTGAGAAATTAGATGTTCTTTCCCACTTAAACTCTGCTCCTCATTCTTGTCCTCAATAGAAATAAATAAACCTTTGTGAAAAAATATAATCATGAACGCAATATATAAGCAACCAAAAATATTGATAATGCCAAGAAATACATTAGGAAAACTCCAACTCTAGGGAAAAACCCAAAAGTGATTCCATGAGTCCTTGACAAAATCCCTAGAAAAGCAGACTAGGGAGCCCACACTTTCTCAACTCTTGGCTCCTTACAATGGCCAAATAGTGCACACTTCATCAGCCCTTCGCACATTTTAATTCAGATTAATAATACTATTTATGGGCTTCTTTCCATCCCAATACAACTTGAATACTTCCTTGGACCACAAAACTATGTACCCAAAACCACTAGATATTGACTATCATTCCCATGTCAAGGTGAATCCTAACAATCCCTCCCTTACACTTGAATAGGAAATTTTTATGGATCCAACCCCCTAAATATTTGGGTGCTCTAGATAATCTCGCATTCCCCCTATCTCTCTAGACTTTTGGGTACACATGCCTACGAAGTCTGACAAAAAAATGCCCAATTGTATTATCTCTATTATAATTAATATTTTTATTGGTTACTATTATTACTTCATTTGTCCTTATAAAAGGTCATAGCAAAAAAATGGGTGCAAATAATATATGGTTTCATAACTATTTGATATAATGAATCTGCCAAATTTTATGGCTAATGTAGTAGGACCATAGTTTTTTCTCATTCGTGGCAACAATCTAGCCAAACACTTCGAAATTCAGTCTTAGCAGAGATGACTCATTCAAGTCTAACCGCTTTTGGTGTCAATTTATAGACATCCACTAAGAAAATGCCATGTCATATTTGCCTCCAAAACTGGCATATTGTTCAACCAATTTTCATCCTCCTAGTCCCATATAAATCTCTCAACTTTGGCATTTGGGGATCCATGGCTAATTTATCTTTCAAGCATGGATTCCTCTAAAGTAAAGTTATTTCCAACTGGGTCAACAGTATATGCAGTTATTCGAACTGGATCACCATTATATCAAGTTACCCTAACTAGGTTACTCCTATATACATTTATCTAGACCAGGTCATTGTTGTATCCAATGAATTTAATGCAGTTCTTGGTTGAGACCAACATTCTATGTCAACTTCAGTGCCTAGTGAAACCCCACCTTTTGATTGTATATTATCACCATGTACTTACCATTGCTTCAAGCACATTTACTTTCAGATCTTAATCCTTCTTTCCAAACTTATGCATCCTTCACTTATGAGCTCTGTAATATAATCCAAATGAATAAACATTACTATGACAAAGACAAATGAGGTCTATAAGTTCCTCTAACTCTTGTTACATTTAATATGTATGCTCAGAGTAATTCATTTGACTGTAGACATGTTAAGTTCTAGAATATTTTTTGTTTTGTAGGTGAAGACAAAGCAGGCGTGATCAAATATAAGCATGGGACGAGATGAATATGATAATGGCGCATGGCTAAAGCCAAGATTTCATTATGGGATTTATTATCTCTCTAGGTCAAATCATGTCGTTTCTCTGAATGTCCATCCTCTATAAGGGGTACCCCAATGAAAAAAGGAATATATTTTAGGCATTCCTCCTCTCTCATGGTATCATAAATTCCAAATCTCATAGAAGATGAATTCAATGTGTCGAATCCCACTTCAAAATATGCAACAATTATGGAATTGAATGTTTTTTCAAATTGCGATGCCATGTGTAGAGTATGTTAGCTTATCCTTTTTCCATGTCTTTTTATGACACAAAATGGAGTTTGTAGACTCCTTTTGGCCTAGGATAAGAATTGTTAACCTTGACCATATAGAACATGTCTTCATTGATCACAAAAACGTAATCCTACTTTACCAAAGATGACAAACAGGGAAACCCATTCCAATGTGCTACTGTAAATTGAAGAACTTGGTGTTTCATTCACATGTCATTTGTAGCTGAAGTTTATGATTTTTCTCATAGAATTTTATTGGTGATGTTTAACGCACTCCAGAATAATGTTCCAAATGAAAGTAAGTAGCAAAAATATAATATTTTAGATCTACATTCCTTAAAAAGGAAAACCCTATGTTATGTGTAGTTAACAATTCAAGCAAAACTCAATAGTGACCATCCCATGTTTTATGGATTAGTAATTAATAAAATTGGAATGATTAATTCATTAATGAAATTGAGAGTAGTTTGAATTTAGAGTTCCTATGAAATAAATGTAACGTGGCGAATTTTGTTTTGTTGCATTGACCTAGAATGTGATGTGTATATAACCATAGTGTCTTGCGAAGAGGAATCTCAGTTGTTATGTCAAAACTATGACACTATTGTCTCTTTCCCTACACGTTCTTGTGGCTACCACAACAATCTCAATTCTTCTAGGGCTTGTATTGAGTATGTTAACCCTATCCACTTTGGAAGAGTCCTCTTAATTTTTTCTTTTTTAATTGAATCAATTGACAAGATACAAATATCAGGCTCTTTCAATCTATTATAGGAGATATCCCACACATCTGACGAGTTTGGGTGTACAAACACCCACTAATATAAATACATGTCCTCTCATAGAGTGCATTTCTTACATGTGCCCAATTAGAATACATTGCCATGTCAAGCTCAACTACAAAAAGTATTGGAGAGTGAAAATCCTATCACAAATTTCAATTACATGATGAATTACAGTGATTGAAATAGTGTTGCTCAACATCCAAACTTCAACAACTTGACCTAAATTTTCAGCTTCAACTGTAAGCCACTTGATCCATATGCATCTCTGAATAAGTAACTTAAAACTTTTCCCCTATCTTTTCATATTTCACTGTTTCCGACGACAACTTATCAATTTTTCATTTAAATGCTAATAAGTTATGATATCGCCAGTCTTGTTTATGTCTGTGATGGTGCCCTTACAGATGACAATGCATTGTTTTGGGAAATGAAATACTACAATGATATGATTTTCAAAGTTGAACCAATGGGGAATGTCTACTTCAAAAGGATAAGTAGGCATTTGCTCAAAAATAGAGGTGCGTGTTCCCTCGACCAATATACTTCTATGACAAGGAATAAATCTTCATCTATGCTCTTTTTTCTTATGCTATCGACTTACGACATTTGCTTCACAAATTTTGGTGCAATTTCTAGTTATATTTAAATTGTGCTGGTAAGTAACCTATGATAAATATGTTACTTACTACAAGGAATTATATTATGCAAAGGATACAAAAAGACATTCAAGTTATGCTCCACTCAAATGTTTGATTTTTTTTTTTGTTAAGTAAGAATGGAGCCTTCTATTAACCGAACTAGTACAATACATATGTTACAGGGTAAACCAAAATCCCTTTCGTTTACCAAAACTCAATCCAGAGGCCTATGGGTTATGGCCCACAAAACCTATCGGAAGCGTTATTGGCTTTAAAACCTTAAAAGTCGGAACCATTCACTCTATGAGAATATGTGAATTACACATGATGTAGTATACCTAGGGGGAATAATATGGGGTGCAAAGGGAGGTACCCAAGGGAATAATGTAATAATGGGATGGGCCATAGTAATAAATAAGGTGGTGAACCTATATCATTTAAGCGACCACAAGTAGTTAAAAATAATGTAATAAGCCCATGGTATTAGATAGATGGTATTAAGAGAACCATGGTAATGACCCATGGTATTGTATATATGAGGCCTATATAGAGGCTAGAGACTCTCCGTTGAGAGGTGTCAAGGATTATTGTATGAACATGCATATGGTTTGTGGAGTGTTCTCCTTCTTTAAGGAGTGAATATACGGTGTTGCCCTACCTTAAGGGTTTGATCAATAAAGTGAAGCATTTATCTATATCAGAGCACTTTCCTGGGAAAAAGTGGAGAATTTTTTTTTTTTTTTTTTTTTTTTTTTTTTGCAGGAAATTTCTGGGGTGGCGAGTTTGGAGATCATATCTGTAGGTTTTGTGGGAAAATGAAAAATATAATTGTAGATATGGATTGTTTGTGAAAAATAATCAAAGCTCAAAAAAAGGTCAGCCAAATCGGAGTCCAAATGAAGGAGATATCGTTGATCTAAAAATCAGTGGTGTTGTAGACATTTTTCGGGGTAGCAAATTTGCAGATCAGATTTGTATGATTTGGGGAAAAATCTACAAAACCTAATTGTAGATCTGCGTTTTTGATGAAAAAATACTCCATTAAAAAAAAATCAATTGAATCGGAGTCCGAATGAAGGAGATCTCGCTGATTTAAAAATCAGTGCTATCGCAGACATTTTTTGGGGCAGCGAGTTTGCGACGTAGATCTGTAGACTCTGATACAAAATCTATAGAATCTAATTACAGATCTAGATTACTTGTGAAAAAATACCCAATTTCAAAAAAAAAAATTAGTCGAATCGGAGTCCGGATGAGGGAGATATCGCTAATTTAAAACTAGGTTTTTTTAGAAATGTTTTGTGAAGGCGAGATAGTTGCAGCGCAAATAGGAAATTCCAGTGCGTAGATTGGGATTTATATCACATGGGAAGATGTAGAAAGGTTGTTCCATTTCCAAAAAAAGGTCATAATAGGGATTCTAGCAATATTGACTGAATTGTGGCCATTTCAATTTTTCACCAAATTTTTTTGTGATGGTGGGCCTAGATCAGAATCTGAGGGACTTCTATAAATTCGATGGCTCTCATTCAACCACATGGCTAGTACAAATGGAGAAATATTTCACATTGAATCACATCATAGATGATGTGACTCAGCTAAGTGTGGGAATCATGTACTTGGACCATGAAAGATGGCAATGGTGGCAGTGTCAACAAAAATGCCATCCAAGGACAACTACTTGGTAGATGTTCGCAAAATCTATTTGTGACCACTTTGACCATAAATCTAATTTTGTGGGTCCTCTTACTAAGCTCACACAGAAAGACACACAACCTACCAAATATTTTATTTTTACAGGAAACAAGGAAACCAAGAAACCTAAAGGGTTATTTTCTGCTGGTATCTCCTTATTGCAGGTTCATGGATTGATTCAAAAGGAGAAGATCATTGTGCCTATAAATTCTAGTTGCAAGAAAAATCTCATAAATGTCAATTTGTTAAAAAAATTGCAAGTGCCAGCAAAACACATTGAAAAAATGTAGGTTAATGATGAGGATGCGCAAGTTTATAAAGATTTAAAGCTTTCGATGGATAAATATGTGTTGCATTGTGATTTTTACACTTTAGATAAGGATAACATAGATTTTTTTTTAGGATATCCTTAGATGGATTACGTGGGTATTATCGATATTAATGTGCAGAAGAAATTCTTGAAGCTCTGGTATAAAAAGAAGAAAATTACATTATAGGATATTTCCATTAAGACCCAAACAGGGACTATGGAGGCAGAAGCACAAAGCTCTAATGACACTTAAACATTAGATGATGAGTCTTTGATGATCGAGAATCAAACACAAATAGAGGTTGAAGTAGAAAAGGTTACAGGTACTGATAAATCAGATGAGGACTCAGTGGTTGAAGTAATATTGGAAGATAAGCAACAACAAAAGACGCCACAACATGTACCAGCTACCAATTAGGCTCCATTACGTGGTGAATTAAAGAAAAATAAATCGTGGGTTAAAACTTCAATATATCACCACTCACATCACCCTGCAAGAAAAAAACCAACAAGATGGCAACAAATTAGCCGCAAGGACAACAACCCCAGCATGACAAATAGGGAGGAGCGATGATCCATAGAAAAGAGCCACAACGGCCAACTTCCATCTCAAGCAAGCGAGGCACCAGCTTGATCGATGGTTCACCTTTCTCTGTGATGGCTAGATGCACGTGCATGGTACCAGTGTACTACTCTTTTGAGTAGATCTTATCATTTGTGTTCATCCCATGTTTTGGGGATGAAACATGTTAAGGGCGGTGGAATGCAGTATACCTAGGGGGGATAATATGCTGTACAAAGGGAGGTACCCAAGGGAATAATGTAATAATGGGATGGGCCATAGTAATAAATAAGGTGGTTAACCCATATCATGTAAGAGACCACAAGTAGTTAACAATAATGTAATAAGTCCATGGTATTAGATAGATGGTATTTAGGGAACCATGGTAATTACCCATGGTATTGTATGTATGAGGCCTATATAGAGGTTAGAGACTCCCCGTTGAGAGGTTTCAAGGATTATTGTATGAACAAGCATATGGCTTTTGGAGTGTTCTCCTTTCTTAAGGAGTGAATGTATGGTGTTGCACTACCTTAAGGGTTTGATCAATAAAGTGAAGCATTTATCTATATCTTGTTATTCTTGGGTTTATTTATATTATTTTATATTTTTAGATCATATCTATAACAAGATTCAGATCAGTTCTATAACACAGGAAATTTATAGAAACCTGACCCGCAACACTTAAGGTCAGACTTCAAACAATTTACACCAACAAACATAAAATTTCAGGGGTCCACACATCCGGTCCATCACCTTCTCACTGCACTCTCCGAACACCAATCTTTGATCAACATGATCCCTCCCATCCATCTCTTTCATTGATTCAATGGCTATCGACATATCGCTTAATCACAAATTGGCATATTGTTGGTCGCTTTAATTGTTTCCCAATTCAAGCGCCACATAAATTATCAACCCGAGGAAGTCTTTTTATTTCAAAGGTAGTTTCGCGCTGTATGTGCTCAATTTCAAAAGCAAAAGAAATGTTGTAGTAAAGAAAGAACGCACAG
>APFE030536111.1:3483-20696 GCA_000404065.3 Pinus taeda | reverse complement strand
CAACATTACAAGGTGAAAGAAATATACTTCATACTATAATTCCTTCTAATGCGAAATTAATCACATAACAACATTGTAGGGTGAGAAAAATTTACTCAGAATTACATTTACTTATAACAAACATATAAATATCTCCAATGACAACACTACACAACCAAAAAAATCTAGCACAAGCTAGATTTTCTTTTAGCCTAAACAGAAACATGTTAGCATTAACAACATTGCAATGTAAAATAAAATCTAACATGTGTTAGATTTCATTTTAGTGCAAACTCGAGCACATAGAACATTGTAGAGTGAGAAGTCTATCAAGTGCTAGATTTATGTCTACCACAAATACAAGCACGTTGCCAACAACAACGTTGTAGAGTATAAGAATTATAGATTGTGTTAAATTTTCTTCCAACACAAACACAAACACATTTTAATTTGAAAGAAATTTAACACATGTTATATTTCCTTTAAACGCAAACACAAGAACACAACAACATTGTAAGACTAAACAAGTTTATTGTGTGCTATATTAACAACATTGCAATTTAAAATAAAATCTAACATGTGTTAGATTTTCTTTTAGCGCAAACTTGAGCACATAGAAACATTGTAGAGTGAGAAATCGAGCAAGTGCTAGATTTATGTCTAGCACAAATAAAAGCACATTGCTGACAACAACATTGTAGAGTATAAGAAATCTAGCTTGTGTTAAATGTTCTTCCAACACAAACACAAGGACATTTAAATTTGAAAGAAATCTAACACATGCTATATTCCTTCTAGCACAAACACAAGAACATAAGAACATTGTAGGACTAAATAAGTCTATAATGTGTGCTAGATTAACAACATTGCAATGTAAAATAAAATCTAACATGTGTTAGATTTCCTTTTATCACAAATTGGAGCACATAGAAACATTGTAGAGTGAGAAATCTAGGAAGTGCTAGATTTATGTCGAGCACAAATACAAGCATGTTGCCAACAACAACATTGTAGAGTATAAGAAATCTATCTTTTGTTAAATTTTCTTTCAACACAAACACAAGCACATTTAAATTTGAAAGAATTCTAACACATGCTATATTTCCTTCTAGCACAAACACAAGAACATAACAACATATTAGGACTAAATAAGTCTAATGTGTGCTAGATTAACGACATTGCAATGTAAAAGAAAATCTAACATGTGTTAGATTTCCTTTTAGCACAAACTCAAGCACATAGAAACATTGTAGAGTGAGAAATATAGCAAGTGCTAGATTCATGTCTACCACAAATAAAAGCATGTTGCCAACAACAGCTTTGTAGAGTATAAGAAATCTCGCTTGTGTTGAATTTTCTTCCAACACAAACACAAGTAAATTTAAATTTGAAAGAAATATAAGACATGTTATATTTCCTTCTAGCACAAACGCAAGAACATAACAACATTTTAGGACTAAATAAGTCTAATGTGTGCTAGATTAACAACATTGCAATGTATAAGAAAATCTAACATGTGTTAGATTTCCTTTTAGCACAAACTCAAGCACATAGAAATATTCTAGAGTGAGAAATCTAGCAACTGCTAGATTTATGTCTAACACAAATGCAAGCACGTTGCCAACAACAACATTGTAGAGCGAGAAATCTAACATGTTCTACATTTATGTCTACCACAAATACAAGCACGTTGCCAACAAAAACGTTGTAGAGTATAAGACTTGTAGATTGAATTTTCTTCCAACACAAACCCAAGCACAATTTAATTTGAAAGAAATCTAACACATGTTATATTTCCTTCAAGCACAAACACAAGAACATAACAACATTGTAGGACTAAATAAGTCTAACGTGTGCTATATTAACAACGTTGCAATGTAAAAGAAAATCTAACATGTGTTAGATTTCATTTTAGCACAAATTCGAGCAGATAGAAACATTGTAGAGTGAGAAATCTAGCAAGTGCTAGATTTATGTATACCACAAATCTATCCTACCATCTAAAGCGAAAACAAAATCTATCCTACCATCTCAAGCTTTGGATAGAAAGCTTGGTAAAAGAGATGCATTTGGTCTGGGATAAGTCTCTCTATAAGGAAAAGAGGTCCTCTGCATGGAGTTGGTAGAAGGGAGTTACCTAAAAATCTATCACGAGCTATCTAGAAACCCCATACGAAAACATCACATGTGTTTTATTATCAAAGGATTGGCTTCCTCTGATAAACCAATAATTCATTGCTTCCCTGTATCCCTTGCAAAGGCTCTATCTTTTGACCCCGTTGTATTAAAGGCTCCTCCATCCATTGTTGATAATATCGGCGATATTCAAAAATATCGCGATATTTTTGGCAAAACGATATTTCGCCGAGAAAATATCGCAATATTTTTTGTTTTGAAAATATCGCGATATTTCCAAAATATCGGCAAATTTTGGCAAAATATTGGCTATGTTTAAAATTTTGGAAAAAAAATATTTTTTATGCTTGTCGATATTTGTCGATATTTTGTTGATATTTTTGCCGATATTTCCAATAAGATGTTTTCTGGACCCTCACCGATATTTTTCCAATACAAATATTTTCAACACTGCTTTCACCTACCCTGTTGATCATATGCTCCAAGTACAAACTCAAAATACTATATGGAAGACACATGATCCTCATGCATGGGAGACATAACATATACGTTTTCTTGGAGAGTTTCTTTCCCTGTCATTCTTACATTCTTCCTCATGCTGAAAGAACATATCTCATTCTTACATTCTTCCTCATGCTAAAAGAACGCATGCTTCCATAGTTGAAATTCAATAAAACCAACCTAAGAAGCCAATGATCTTGAAATATGTGTGATTTTGTGCCAAGATAGAGGTGTCGTGGCATAAGTGGAAGGAAGGAATTTTTCTAAATTTGAAGATAGAGTATAGTAAAAAACATGAAATCTCATTATGCACTAGTTTAAATCAATGTTCACTGCAAATAAGATAAGGTGTCCTTCAAATCACATTATAAACTAGTCTAAATCATCACTGCATTGAGCCATAGTATACGAATTCTAAGGATACCCAAAGAGTAGCAGTAGCTAAAAAATTTTATGCCAACACTATGGAACTAGAGGGAATGGATTCAATGGAGATCAAGACCTTGTGTTGTGTTTTTATGAGTGGAAGAAGTCCCTAGAAAATAAAATTTTCCTAGAGATAGGGACAAGAAACTAATAACAAATGGAAGCACCAAAAATGTATCAAGGAGTCAGGTTCCTGAAGGACATTGTGCAAAGGGATGTAGTTATTGTTGAGGACTCCAACATAATCACAAGATCACTGAAGCAGTTCCCTCCTCCTAAGCCGTGGCATGCATCTATCATAAAATGGTCCTGCTACTCAATGCATTTAAATAAGTCCACTATTTTCAAGTTAGAAAAAGATTCAACTCCCAAGTCAATCAGATGGCTAAGAAAACAATTTCAGTTGAGGACTCCAACATAATCACAAGATCACTGAAGCAGGAAAGAGCTCCCTCCTCTTAAGCCCTAGCATGCATCTATCATAAAATGGTCCTGCTACTCAATGTATTTAAATAAGTCGACTATTTTCAGGTTAGAAAAAGATTCAACTCCCAAGTCAATCAAATGGCTAAGAAAGCAGTTTAAAAAGACAAAGGAACTCTCTGAGTATGTATCGAGGGGGAGGAAAATCCCTCTACACCTAAATAACATCATCAATAAAAAGTCCCAAGGAGAGGAAGCATGAAAGGTGGCACTCTCTACCCAAATTGTGATACATGGAAACAAAAGGAGTTTGGCTCACCAAATAAGAAGGCACAGGGACAGTTTGCTAATAGAGAGTTTGATAACCAGGACAGTTTGCTAACAAGGACAGTTTGATCATATGTTCCAAGTACAAACTCAAAATACTAATGGAAGATAGGTGATCCTCATGCATTGGAGACATAACATATATGTTTTCTTGGAGAGGCCTGAGACTGAAGCATAGCTTGACATTCTTTTTTATTACAGATTTCCTTGACAACACGTTAGCATTCTTTTTACTTGCGCATTTCCACAGGCTTGGGGTCCTTTGGAAATTCTTTTGGAGTACTAGCTTCTGGGTTATGATCTTCCAGAGATTTTTTTTCTTTTTTTTAATTATTTGTGTTTATTATTATTATCTTCTCAATGAACGTCTTGGTAGGCTAAAATCTCACCTCATCCCACTCTAAAGTAGAATGATTTGTTGATATTCCTACTTGGGAACATAACTGGTAGTTAAGTTCTCATATTTGGTTGCTCATAGGATTAATCATTACATCATAGGTGTGCATAGGTTATACATTAGAAGATATATATAGTCATGTATATCCCTTATCACTGGGAAGTGCAAATGTCATAATTCAACGGAGCACATGTTGTACTACCATTAAGGTGCATTACAAAACATGAAGTACAAGTTTGATACATCTTTGAAGTTAAGTCCACTAGGAACTAGGAACTATGTCTGATCAACGAGATTTCTGTAGGTCTAACAAATCCATAGTTGTGAATAATTATTCCCTACAAATACATGCCCAGGTGGAAAAAGTTGCAATGGATCTTGAGCATTTTGTTAGCTACTTGAGCACTGAAGAGGTGCCTTTTGCATAATGAGTAGGGTCCTAGCTGATGATCATCAACTTTGCTACTTGTGCCATCTCAATGCTCAAGACAAGGCTTTGAGTAGTGACAAAGTACAAGTCAGTGAGTGTGAGAAATAAGGGAGAGGTGCTAAGTTTGGCTATGCCACTACCACAACTACATCTAGTAGAGCATACTTTGGATGAAAAGGTAACCTGCATCCTCTTGGGGTTATCTAATATGTGGTGACCTCAGGATGATGGTAATGAAGGATGGAACTTCCAGTGATATTTATGTTTCCCAATGTTTTGGGATGGCCTTCAAAGCTAATCAATGATGACCCTCCCTGTTCTACTACAGTGCAGGTGTTCGGGTGCCATATCATTTATTGTTCATTGTTTTGTTGATGTGACTCACCCTTCAAGGTTTTAATTATGTTGATGGTTGTACTGGACTTTGGGCCAAGGGTCTATTTTGTTAATAACTTTATATTTAAGTTGGATCTAGGCATTTAGTGCATAGGGGATTTTTAATGTTGCTCCTATGTTGACATTATGGTGGTGGTCCATCTATTCAAGCCACACATTCACACAATGCGTAGTGGATGATGGATCTAGTGGGCAGGTATGGGTTTGTTGGAGGGTTAAATGTTTGAGGTGGAATTTAACTGGATGGAGGAAGATGGATAAAATCAAAATCTGTGACCAAGTTCCTGGTGTAGACAGGGAACCTTGGAGGGGTTGTTAAACCAATCTTTGTACAAGGAAGAAGGGAGGCAGCCCTATGCCCCCAACATGGCTGACATAGAGGGGATCAGAATATATGCAGAAAAGACAGAAGTCAAAGGCCAAGAAGAAAGAAGATGAACTGAGTAGACTGCATCAGATCTTTATAGGGGGTGCTTAGCACAAGCTACTGCACCTATTCAAGTGAACCCAATCATATTAACTGCAAAAAAGGATTTGAATAAAAGAGAGAAGCATCTTTATGTTGGCTGCCTCCAGAAGCAACAAAAGAAAATATTAGAGTGTGATATGAGAGGGTATTTTCATTTGAGTGCAATGCTTAATAAAACTTAGATGACCATTTTTTTCCTGAAATGCAATAAATAGAAGCATTAAAACTTACTACACTGGAATTTTGCACAAGAGACAAATAAGCTTGAATAAGATAATAGGATAGTGATTAAAACACAGTTAATAGACTTATAAACATTTATCAAATACCATCACACAATTGGCATGGTTAATATCAGCAAAAGGCACGGCTATTAGTGCAGCAACGATGAAGCATTTGGAACACGAAGAATATAGCAATGCAGCAGCTAGATGTAGTATTTGAAAATGAAAAATAGAAGATACTAGAATGCCATAGTTGACATTGTAACATAGTGCTTGGCACAGTTAAGAAAGAAAATAAACATAGTTAAAAAAGGCTACTGATTGCAACAAAGTAGGCACTTAGACATATTGAATTCAGATGTCCCATTTGTGGTTTGATATTCCTTTTTTTCCTCTACATAATGAATTTCTGGAAGGAAACCCACAGGGTACTTGCCCTCATTTTGAGAATGGTAGCCAGGGTAAACTGGATTCTTCAGGGCTCAAGGCCGGCTTAACTGTCAACAATTAGCTCATGCAGAGAGCAAGCATGTCACAAAGTGGAATATGAACCCAGATGTAGGAGGATAACTAGTTTCCTCTCAATAACTGGAGCTACACCCAATTGACCTGTGGTTTGATAATTGGCTAAATTTGATATACTTTTGTAAGATGGTTCTCTCATGGGGAGTGGGTACAGCACATGGAGAATTACGTTAGATCAAGTTAGAAATGTGAGAGTAAATAGCCATGAGAGAAAAATCTATGGGAGACAACTTTTTCGTGTACGTAGAGAAGGATACTAAGAGCAAGGCTTAATGTGCAAAGGTGGTGGTACGCAAAACAAAGAAAGGAAAAAAAACATCGAGGGGATAAACAGAAATGTCTCCTCTCATTTATATATTTCGCTGATTTAAAAAAAAAAGCTTACTCATTTTCATTCTTCTTCCTTGTCTGTTTGTTGTCCCATTTTCCGCTGCTGTTGACTTCTTTCTCTTTGAAACCAGCCCATTTTTATCTCTTTAGGTTCTCATCCATTCTCTTTCAAAATGTTTCGATTAAAGGTTTGCTCCATGAATTTCACATAAACTCATCATTGATATCTATTGATCTTCACCATTTGAGTCTCAGCAGAACCATTTTTGTCTCTGATACCTATTGCCATGGTTCTTTCATACCTTCAAAGGAGAAGCAGCTTCAATATGCACAACCATGAGAAAAGCACTGGGAAAAGATGAAGAAGACAATAGAGATGTAGGACAACAAAAATCTCTCTATTTCTAATTGATTAATTGAAAATAAATGATAGTCTCAAAGTGTGGTAATTGAGAGGACAACTGCCTTCAGAGTAAGTTCATTTTTTCCCTTTTTGAATGTAACATGGCATATTAAGGTTTAGGAATCCCCTGATAGGAAAGTATCTTTGAATTTAAAACAACATATTAAGGTTTAGGAATTCCTTGATTGGAAAGTACTACTAACGAACACTTAAAAATGGAATTACCATATGCTGCGATATCCATGATGGTTGGATCACCAAGAAACTAGTACTGTTATGCAGCATGGATGGACTGTTAAATTTGAAGACAGAGTATAGTAAGAAACATGAAATCTCATTACACACTAGTTTAAATCAATGTTCACTACATATGAGATAAGGTGTCCTTCAAATCACATTATACACTTGTCTGAATCATCACTGCATTGAGCCATTGCTAACAGAGAGTTTGATAACAGATACAGTTTGCTAACAGGGACAATTTGATCATATGTTCCAACTACAAACTTAAAATACTAATGGAAGATAGATGATCCTCATGCATTGGAGACATAACATATACGTTTTCATAGACATTATCTGTTCACAACTAAAACTTCATTTCCTATGGGCCTTTCCACTATACGTGATTCATTAGCTTTACAAAAAAACCCTTTTTTAAGCTATCTACTACCTGAGGTTATATAACCTTATCTTCTTCAAAAAAATACTTACTTTATAACATAAGGAACATGATAGGAAGACTTCAAAAAAAAGTCTGTAGAATCTTTCATCACACTGTCAAGGACTTGTAAATATTTATGGCAACATGGGACAAAGCCAAAGTCCCCTTTGATAACTCATTTGCTGAAGTATTGAGTTCATGAGGAATGTCCCTGAAAGAATCTTTGTCAAAGTCTGTTGAAGTGTTGAGTTCGTGAAGAATGTTCGTGAAAGAATTTCATTTAAAAGATATAATTGAGTTATAAAAGTCCACCAACAAATGACATAGATTTATATTTATTAATTGATTATTTCCTATTGGCCTAATCAGTACAAGCTTGGAATCACTCATGATCTGAAACTTCTGAACACCTCTAAGCATAACAACCTCAATAAGTTTTCTTAGGGAAGTAAACTATTCCTGGTTATTTCATCCTCTATCGAGAGAATATTGAATATGGAAATAGTGATCAGGAATGAGAAAAAGAACAACACATACACCACAAATGCAGGGATGATCTTAACTAACACCATAAATAAATAAACTCAAAATCCAAAGCTATCATTACTGATAGCTTAGCCTTCCTTGTGGGTATATCCTCCAACCTTTAATGAGCTAGATATAATAGAGCCAACAGTAATAGAAAGAAGAATGTCCTTGTCTTGAAAAATGCTAGAGTTCTTTGTTTACCAAATACCATATATGAGTAACACTACAAGAGCTTCAAAGCATTTAAGAAACTTATTAAAGAACCGAACTTAAGCACATTCCATCAAAATAACGTAGGACCAAGGAACCTTTGGCTTGAGCTCAATGAAAAATTTAAATAGGATTTGAACAATACAACGACAGGAGATAAACAAATGATGAACATTTTCCTCATTGTTTTTGCACAACAAACATTGATGAGGCCCAACATAACCTATTTTAATTCCCCTTGCCCAAGTGAGAAGTTAATTCGATAAAGCTAACTACAATGTAATTATAATTTCCAAAGGAAAATGTAGTTAACATAATAAAACCCACCACCACTCACTTCTCTTGAAAATTGAGATTCCATAATTACCTTATACCTTGTTTAATAGTGAAATCACTTCTACTAACTTTTTGACACCAAACTCGAACATCTTTTATATCATCTTTAAGATTTCCTTGATCTTAGGCTTGACATTCTGGGTTATGATCTTCCAATGATTTTTTTTTTTAATTATTTGTGTTTATTATTATTATCTTCTCACTGAAAGTTTTGGTAGGCTAAAATTTCACCTCTTCGCACTCTGAAGTAAAATGATTTAAAGAAAATGATTTGTCGATATTCCTAAATGATAGTCTCAAAGTGTGGTAATTGAAAGGAAAACTGCCTTCAGAGTAAGTTCATTTTTTCCCTTTTTGAATGTAACATGGCATATTAAGGTTTAGGAATCCCTTGATAGGAAAGTATCTTTGAATTTAACACAACATATTAAGGTTTAGGAATTCCCTGATTGGAAATTACTACTAACAAACACTTAAAAATGGAATTACCATAAGCTGTGATATCCATGATGGTTGGATCACCAAAAAACTAGTACTGTTATGCAACATGGATGTACTGTTAAATTTGAAGACAGGGTACGGTTGGATCACCAAGAAACTAGTACTGTTATGCAGCATGGATGGACTATTAAATTTGAAGACAGAGTATAGTAAGAAACATGAAATCTCATTACGCACTAGTTTAAATCAATGTTCACTGCAAATGAGATAAGGTGTCCTTCAAATCACATTATACACTTGTCTGAATCATCACTGCATTGAGCCATGGTATACGAATTGTAAGGATACCCAAAGAGCAGGCAGTAGCTAAAATTATTTATGCCAACAGTATGGAACTAGAGGGAATGGATTCAATGGAGATCAAGACCTTACGTTGTGTTTTTCTAAGTGGAAGAGGTCCCTAGAAATTAAGTTTTCATGCAGATAGGGACAAGCAACTAATAACAAGTAGAAGCACTAACAATGCATCAAGGAGTCAGGTTTCTGAAGGACACCTCGAACTGATGATCTATATCAGTATATGTCAAACAAAAAATAAACTCAGACTGCTTCAGTACAATCCTAAAAAAACTTATTGTAGGCAAACAAATTTGCAACTAACTAACCAATGTGAAATGAATTTTCAATGAAATTATCAAATATACTACACAAATTGATGATATATATACGAAAAACAGAGCATTTATCAACCAAAATTAAGACATCACCTCTGTAAAATGCCAGTCATTGTACAATTGTTCTCTGCTTAAAAAAGTACCATACGAGTATTCCAAACAAAAACCGTGGGGATTTTTGTTCTATATCAATAACATCGTCTAGTCCAATCACCGAAAATACTAGTTGGTTTTGTCCTAAGCTATGTGGCCTCAACTAAACAGGTCATCAAGACAAAATGTTGGACTTATGGTTGAATCAGCCTTCACAACAAAGACACAATGAATTATTTCATTCGACTTATGTCTCGATTTGTAGATGAAAATGTAGTTTGTGTGGAGAACTAGTGTAGTAAGGGTATCTTAGATGCTGAGCTTTGTCTATCTCATGACAACTACAATGGTCATAGAGACAAACTATGAGTAGTGGAACTGACAAAGACACTGTTTGAAAGAAACCAGGGGATGGGGCCTGCAATTTCTTGACAAAAGCCTTCATAATTCAAAATCAATACATTCACATGATCAAGAGGACTTTTGCAAGTCAGAATATAACAATAATTTTGCAGTGAGCCCTACCCCAATTTCAACATGACGTCGATAAAAATGCTATTATGATGGCCCTCCCAAGAATGATTGGACTGAATTTCAACTTGCAGTTCAGTCTTTCCACTTCTTGTAAACATGGATATTTTCAATTTTGAGGGTTGGAAAATGTGTTTTTTAATGCTCCAAATGTTATTAACAAACGAGGTTTATGTTTTGCAGGTCAGGCATTGTTTTATTGAGCAAAATATATGGCCATTTTGATGACTTATGATGGGACTTACAGTTCAGTCTTTCCACTACTTATAAACATGGATATTTTCAATTTTGAGGGTTTATATGTTGCTTCATTGTGAAGGAAAATGTGTTTTTTAATGCTCCAGATGTTATTAACAAACGGGGTTTATGTTTTGCAAGTTAGGCATTGTGATATTGAACAAAATCTATGACCATTTTGATGACTTATGATGGAACTTACAGTTCAGTATTTCCACTACTTATAAGCATGGATATTTTCAATTTTGAGGGTTTCTATGTTGCTTCATTGTGAAGGAAATGTGTTTTTTAATGCTCCAGATGTTATTAACAAATGGGGTTTATGTTTTGCAGGTTAGGCATTGTGCTATTGAACAAAATCTATGACCATTTTGACGACTTATGTTGGGACTTGTTACAACAGATAGTCCATGCCAAATGATATCAAAATCTTCTATTCATGAAAAAGAAAGAGGGTGGTTTCGTATAAATATGGAAGCCTCTCAAATTAGTCTTCCTGAGAAAAAGGTGAAAGTTATTGTTGAGAAACTGGCTAGGGATAGGTCACTGAAAGAACCACCAATTTGTATCTTTTCTGGACGTAATCTGGGTATCTCTCATCTCAAGCGTTCTTGGGGTAATATGCTATTGAAAATAAGAAGACTTGTGGTAATGTGCCATTGAAAATACACGAATTTGTATATGTTCTAGACGTAATCTGGGTATCCCTCATCTCAAGCGTTCTTGTGGTAATATGCCATTGAAAATAATAAGACGTCCTAACATTTCTACCCAGAAAGTGCATGGTGAAGATGTTTCGGAAGTGATAAAGGTTTTTCTACTTATCAATGTACTTCAAAGAACTTCAAGGCAAGACAAAATGATGTCAAGTAGCTGGAACAATCTTAAAGAGGACGAGGATAGGGAAGCAACAAAATGTACATTTATTTTATTCCTATCAGAATGATATTTCAAGTAGCTTGTATTTTTCGATCTTGTACATTTATTTTATTCCTATCATATAACTTGGATTGCAAAAAAGTGCTCTTAAGACATTGTGTTCTCATTGTGCAGATTCATGCAAAGCTCATGTCATGGTTGTAACTTGTAACTAGCTGTGCTCTGATTGGTTAGCTCTCCTGCTTCTCATTGTGAAGATTCTTGCAAAGCTCATGTCATGGTTGTAAGTATAGGAATCCATAGACTGTGCCCTTACAAGCTTGGGTGAAGATGGCTCAACTTAGTTGTCAGAAGAACAATTATTTTCTCGACCAATGAGGTAAATTGGATTCACCTTTATGATAGCATGAATACTAGTATTATTTCAGTGATTTCTGAGGCATTTCCATTCATCTTATGATAAATAAATGTCTTTCAACTATTTGAATCACGGTACAATCACTACCTTGACTGCTTTAAAGGGCATTCACTACTCAAATGGATTTGGTTAGCACTCCCTAAATAAGATTGTGGGAAGATTTTCTAGTTCAATCCTAAAAGATCCTATATCATGGAATCTGACAGTCCTGCTATTTTTTGTGCCTACGATCTGAATTTATTCCTCAAGCCAGATGGGATAAGGAAGTATCATCCTTTTACTGTCAATATTCATCTGGAAGACAAAGTTATTGACATATGTGATGGATATTCCTTGGTAGACAAACAAAGAGTATGTTATAAACACACAATTATTGAAGCTTTAAGTCGGACAAATCCATTTCCACCTATAGATAGCTCTATTGTTGACAATAACAAAGTTGTACAGCCCTAGAAGATTGATTAAACCTGTAAACCCTCAATGACATATACAACTACAGTGCTGAGAATGAAAACGATGTCAAGAAAATCATTGATGAAGAATACAGGCTTGACCAAATAAAAAATTTCTCTCTGGACCACATCAAATGCAAATATGTTCTCTTCTCCATGAACATGTGGACAATCATTCATGCACTAGATTTTTGAAAGGAAATGTAGACAACAAACCTCTAACAAATCCACATGAAGTCAATGCTGAGGGACAACTTTGGGGTCTAGAAAAGGTGCACTCACAGGGATTAAATCACAGTGAAGAGAGGCTCCTTCGCTGTCCCAAAAAAAGGTTCTTCATCACAGCAAGGAGGCTTCCATATGCTGTCAAAGGAAGCTCCAAAAGAGCCCTAGTTGCAGTTTCTATTCGCAGCTAAGATGCAATCAAAGGAAGCCTAAATGAACCCCTAATCCACAATAAGAAAGAGACTCAATACAAAGTCCTAAAGGATGTGTTTTATGTGTTGTTCAAGTAAGGGTACCTAGCACGTCTTTGTATTTCAGTGGCAACATGATGATGACAACATTGTGATTGAAACTAGTCCTGAGGACTGTTTATAAGGTTGGTAACCTACATTCATATTATATTAATGAAATCTGTCCTAGACCAAAGTTCAAATAAGTACACTCAGATTGAGTCAAGTCCTTGTACAACTTGTACTACTGCATTGATAGTATTTGTTGACTGAAGATCAGAGGCTAGACTTGCTGCTAGGCTTGACCATAGGACATAGCTAGCAGCAAAGGTATTGACTTGAAAGTGTGACAATGGTGGAGCTGCACCTCTAGGTCATGGATTGGTAACTGACAAAAAAAATAAATTCAAACTGCTTCAGTCCAATCCTGCAAAAACAATTATTGTAGGCAAACAAATTTGCAAGTAACCAACCAATGTGAAATGAATATTCAATTAAATTATCAATTGTACTACACAAATTGATGACATATATATATACGAAAAACAGAGCATTTATCAACCAAAATTAAGACATCACATGCCATATGGATGAACTTACATTGATGTCAGAGTGTCAGCAAGGAAATTTGCAAATATCTTAACACAAAGAAACAAGTAATCAAATTCCATTAAAATGCACTTAACTTTACACATGCCCAAAAGTAGAGGAAATAACTAAGCTAGAATCCGATCCAAGAAAATGCAATGTATTATCATCCTATGCTTAGTAGAGCTTACAAGGAAATGGGTTGGATATGTGTTTAAAGTCTGCAAAATCAAAAATATATAATCTAAAGGTAGCCCCAACAATCTGAACAGGCAACAGGATATGATAATAATTTATTCAAAGAGATATTTTTTAATAAAACAAACAGAAAGCCTAAACACATACCTGTTTTAGGAAAAAACTATGGAAGATTGGCCTCACAGAAAAAAAATGGAATTAAATGTAGAGCTTATAAAACTATCTTGGCCGTTTGAAAAGGTTGTTGACAGATGCGCCTCATCTGTTAATGCTACAGGATACCCCTGACCATATTGGATATAATGTATGCATCCGCTCCTCAAAGCACACGGATTGCGGATTATCAAAGCACATGGATCACTGATTATCTATCTGTTCAAAAGTTTCCCAAATCGTTGAATCACGGATTATCTTATGTTTCGTGTGAATTTGAGTAAGCTTAGAAGTCGGGTTGCAAACTACAGGTGTCCTTATTTTTCTACAAGAAATAGTCTAATGTGAAGGTGAATATGCTAAATGTGGTATTGGATGGCAGTGATGCTAATGAGAAGTTGGAAAATTGGAAAGTGAACATATCCAATTGGAAAGTGAACATATGAAAAAGCTACAAAAAATCTTGGAATCTAAACCTCTCGTATTATTCATATGTTTTCCTATGATTGTATTCTAATCCTATTATCCTACTGAAGCCTATTGTTTGTACAAGTGGATAGGAGGAAAAATCCTTCAGTGGAGGAATTATTTCCCTCTGATAAGCAATAAAAACCCAGATCTTGTTTCCTGGATCACCATGCAACAATAGTAAGGAGGATTTACTATTCTTAGGAAGTCGTGTTGGGTTAATGAACAACCCAAAACCACTCGTACGCCTTGGGATGATAATAGTATTTCTCCTTAGATGATGTCCAAGGCCCCAAACAAATCCATCCTTGTGGGGCAAAATTATCCTCATACTAACACCCATACAACATCTATATACCTCTGGTTTATAATGATGGCAAATAATGCTCCCCATCACCTAAATGTGCAAAAAGTCCCAACTAACCTACATGCCATGTCAAGCTTGTCATCAATATTAGCATATCATCCTACATTATCCATTAGCTCATCGAGATAGAAGGATCAAGGACTCTCACTCCATAGTTGGGGACTATAGTCCATCAAGTCTAGGTCAAATTTCAGGCTAATTTTATCAAGGAAACCTCAAGGTCAACCAACACTAATGCAATGTATTAGTTGTTGGTACATCAATCTATCAAAATTTCATAATATTGGGTAGTATACATTAGTAAGTAGGACATTAGCCACCAACAAGAAACCTTGATGTTGGCAATGAGCACCACTAGGCCAACCATTCACCTTAGAGGCACTCGGAGGTGGTTTTGTACCATGTGCATAGTCTGTATTATTACTGAACCAACCAAAACCACTCGTACACCTTGGGATGATAATGATGTTTCTCCTTAGATGATGTCCAAGGCCCCAAACAAAGCCATCCTTGTCCAGGGGAAAAATTTTCCTCACATTAATAAGCATACAACATCTATATTCCTTTGGTTTATAATGATGGCAAATAGTGCTCCCCATCACCTAAATGTGCAAAAAGCCCCAACTAACCTACATGCCATGTCAAGATTGTCCTCGATATTAGAATATCATCCTACATTATCCATTAGCTCATCTAGATAGGGGTTTCAACGACTCTCACTCCCTGGTTGGGGACTATAGTCCATCAAGTCTAGGTCAAATTTCGGGCTAACTGTATCAAGGACAACTCAAGGTCAACCAAAACTAATGCAATGTATTAATTGTTGGTACATTGACCTATCAAAATGTCAAAATATTGGGTAGTAGACATTAGTAAGTAGGACAGTAGCCACCAACAAGAAACCTTGATGTTGGAGATGAGCACCACTAGGCCAACCGTTCACCTTAGGGGCACTAGGTGGTGGTTTTGTACCATGTGCATAGTCTTTATTATTACTTAACCAACCAAAACCACTCATATGCCCTGGGATGATAATGTTGTTTCTCCTTAGATGATGTCCAAGGCCCCAAACAAAGCCATCCTTGTCCAGGGGCAAAATTATCCTCACATTAACACCCATACAACATCTATATTTCTTTGGTTTATAATGATGGAAAAAAGTGCTCCCCATCACCTAAATGTACAAAAATCCCCAACTAACCTACATGCCATGTCAAGCTTGTCCTCGATATTAGCATATCATCCTACATTATCCATTAGCTCATCTAGATAGGGGTTCAAGGACTCTCACTCCATGGTTGGGGACTATAGTCCATCAAGTCTAGGTCAAAGTTCGAGCTAACTGTATCAACGACACCTCAAGGTCAACCAACACTAATGCAATGTATTAGTTGTTGGTACATAGACCTATCAAAATGTCACAATATTAGGTAGTAGACATTAGTAAGTAGGACACTAGCCACCAACAAGAAACCTTGATGTTGGCGATGAGCACCACTAGGCCAACCGTTCACCTTAGGGGCACTGGGAGGTGGTTTTGTACCATGTGCACAGTTTGTACTATTACTTAACCAACCAAAACCACTCGTATTCCCTGGGATGATAATGGTGTTTCTCCTTTGATGATGTCCAAGGCCCCAAACAAAGCCATCCTTGTCCAGGGGCAAAATTATCCTCACATTAACACCCATACAACATCTATATTCCTTTGGTTTATAATGATGGCAAAGAGTGCTCCCCATCACCTAAATGTGCAAAAAGCCCCAACTAACCTACATGACATGTCAAGCTTGTCCTTGATATTAGCATATCATCCTACATTATCCATTAGCTCATCTAGATAGGGTGTTCAAGGACTCTCACTCCATCATTGGGGACTATAGTCCATCAAGTCTAGGTCAAATGTCTAGCTAACTATATCAAGGACACCTCAAGGTCAACCAACACTAATGCAATGTATTAGTTGTTGGTACATCGACCTATCAAAATGTCACAATATTGGGTAGTAGACATTAGTAAGTAGGACATTGGCCACCAACAAGAAACCTTGATGTTGGCAATGAGCACCACTAGGCCAACCGTTCACCTTAGGGGCACTGGGAGGTGGTTTTGTACCATGTGTGCAGTTTGTACTATTACTTAACCAACCAAAACCACTCGTATTCCCTGGGATGATAATGGTGTTTCTCCTTTGATGATGTCCAAGGCCCCAAACAAAGCCATCCTTGTCCAGGGGCAAAATTATCCTCACATTAACACCCATACAAAATCTATATTCCTTTGGTTTATAATGATGGCAAATAGTTCTCCCCATCACCTAAATGTGCAAAAAGCCCCAACTAACCTACATGCCATGTCAAGCTTGTCCTCGATATTAGCATATCATCCTACATTATCCATTAGCTCATCTAGATAGGGGGTTCAAGGACTCTCACTCCATCATTGGGGACTATAGTCCATCAAGTCTAGGTCAAATTTCTAGCTAACTATATCAAGGACACCTCAAGGTCAACCAACACTAATGCAATGTATTAGTTGTTGGTACATCGACCTAT
>APFE030536109.1:0-10942 GCA_000404065.3 Pinus taeda | reverse complement strand
ACTGATGATATTTTAAGTTATTAAGTTAATGTAATGATTTAGTCTTAAGTTATTTATAGTTTACATAATTATTATAGTAAAATATATTAAAAAATGAAAATTAATTTGTATTTAAAAAATCCAACTAAATAAATATATATTTAAAATTATTGAAATTGGCTTAGTCATATGTATTTTAAATAATAGTATAAGTTTAAATGATTTCTAATTAATGATTCAAAATTTAAAAATATTTATATTTTTTCAACTTAGCTTTCATATTGTATTAAAAATTCTTAGCTTTTGTAAATTTTGGATCGTCAAATTCTTTGTTAACGATTAGATAATTCCTAGATGCAAGTGGGTACATAGAGTATCTCCACAGAGATGACATACAAGGATGTGCATATAAATCGAAATATACATATGTCAAAATTATGAAAAATGTTGCATATAAATAAGAAATATATAGTGATCTAGGTGGATATTGGTTGCCACCTGCCAATTTCACTTGGACCCCCACCAATTCTTCTTTCAGTTTTTTAGTTTCCTTAATTATAGCATAGTTTACTATTTTTAGAAGTTTTTTGGGTCCTAAAACGTTCAAAGTCGTTTTGAGGCCCTAAACAACATTTTTTTGAAATCTACTGCCAATGAATTTTTGTCTTATATCATCTTTTTTTCATTTTCCTCAGAGAGATATTTCCAATGGGTTATCATGCATGTCAAATGGAGATAATATAACCAACTCGCGACCCGGAGAAGTTCATCATCCAACTCACCCCAACAGGGTCCATAAACTCTTGGTGTTACATCTCCTCAGGTTAGGTTTTTGGTTGTTTAGGGTTTTCTCTATTGTTCAATAATAAAAAGTCCCTTGAGCCTCATTGTAAGGGAGTTCAGAGGCATGTAGCTGCCACATCTCTTCTCAGAGATAAACTACCATCGCCTGAGCTAGTTTATTTCCATTTCTGATTGTAAGCATATTTCCGTATTCTCCATTAATAAAATGAAGTATTATTTTTGTTGTATCTATGTATTTGTGTTTATTTTTGTACTTTATTGCATTGATTTTTAAATCTGGATCAATGGTATCAGAGTGGTATGCACTTTCTCTATTTTTGCCTGCATGTCCCCAAAGAGGTTGGGATATAAGGAGTCAGGGCTTGAACTACTTGAACCTTTGCAACACCAGCCTCACAAATCCCGATGGCCTCCAATGGTAGATGAAAAGAAAGACGACATGGTAGGAGATTATATCAAAATATTGCTCAAAGAGGCCCTCGAGCAACAAAGTAACGTGATGATGAACAACTTTGCCCAGATCCTTCAGCGGCTACCCAGGGGCGACACATCTACTTTCAGCAGCTACTTTGGAAGTGCCACACCCTTTAAGGTACAAGTTAACTTTGACATTCCCATATTTGAGGGTCATATAAATGTAGACGTCGTAGATAAATGGTTAAATATGCTAGAAGGGTATTTTTTTGTTCATGATTTTTTTGGGTGGGAAAAGATTACTTTCGCTCTTCTCAAAGTTACCCCCAAGTCAAGGACTTGTGGGAAACCTACTACAAGAAAAAGGATGAATGTACGGCCTCTCTGTTTTCAATAGAACCCTCTTGGAATTCATTCCAGGCTGCCATGAAGGAGAAGTAATACTTTGTCAGAAGCTATGAGGATCAATACATAAAGTGGACCACGCTGCGGCAGGGAAGGGACAAAGACCTTCTGGAGTTTACCAATATTTTTCATACCCTTTGCACAAAGTTGGGTATCAAGGATTTGGAGTAGCATTTGTTACTCAAATACCAATGCTTCCTATAGAAGTACATCTAGGATGAAATAGAATTCCTGAACATTTCCTTGCTTAGCAAGACATACCGATATACCGTCGAGATCGAGCAAAAGTTTAAACAGAAGACATGAGACTTTGGATTTGCGAATCTGAAGTAAGGGAAAGGTGTCCCCAAACCATAGAATAAAGGACAAAGCCATGGCGGGGCGGCCTAGGACAACTCACCAAAGCCACAAGCAAAGAACATTGTCGTGAAGCTGAAAAAGGACAGGGGAAAGTGGTGTGAGTTCCATAAAAGCGGAAAGCTCCACTCACAACAAAGGTGAGTGTCGAGCCAAGAAGTCACTAGTGATAGGGCTAAAGGCTTCAGAATTAGATGCATGTTCCAACTCTGAGTCAAAACTCAACAAGGGGAATAGAGGATAGAGGATGGACCAATATTGGAAACTTGTCATCCATTATATTATCAATTGGTGTGTTTTATAGTCTCCCCTCTCCCTTTTCTTGAGTTTTCTTGATTATAACCTATATTGATTTCTCTGTCTACCTCCATAGAATATTTTAAAATATTCTTAGTAATTACATAAACCAAAAGTAGACATTTATTTTCGAAGTAGCTACTCTTTTTTTTCCCTTTTAATTAAGTTCATTAATTAAAAGAAATGTAACGTAAACCTATGTTATATGAAATGAGTTATGGTTTTTTTGGCATGTGGTATTGATTAGCCATTGTATTGGTTGATGGTATCATAATAAAGTCTATAATCTCCAAAACAAAGTGGGGTCAATATAGATGGTTAAGAATCTTGTACAAGTTTTTTTCTAAAGATATTTGTGTTTAATATATATATTATTTATATTATTAATAATAATAGTAATTATTTTAAATAAAGTTATAGTTAAGTTATTTCTTATAATTTTTTTAACTTTAGTAACTTAATATGTATAATGAAGTAAATGGATTTCTACGTTGACAATTATTAGTTTTGCATTGGCCATGGCAAGTTATAAGGTTTAGATTTATAAATAATTAAAAAAATATTACTGGTCTCTCTAAGTAAGACTCTAGAAATGGAAAGTCATAAGGTTTAAATTTATAAATAATTAAAAAAATATTACTAGTTTCTCTCTAGATAAGGCTCTAGAAATGTATTTTCATGTTGACTACTATTAATTTTGCATTGGCCATGACAAATTATAAAGTTAAAACTTTATAAATAATTAAAATATTCTTTTATTTTAATTTAAAAAAATAATTTGTTAACATTTCACTAGCTTAAAACTTTGTTTATCTTATTTTAGTGTTCTTGACCTCTTTTTCATGTTACCTATGAAATTTTCTCAATGTGAGAACTCATCGGTTTTCATACAAATATTGTAACCCTAATAAACAAAATTGATTTGATAGACATATATAAACATATATTACTAATCTTGTTAAATAAATTGATAAAAGTTATTACACAGAAAATGGAGACCTCAGACCCATTAATTGTCATGAGACCAATTTCTGCCTTCATGGGGCATGCTTGGAGATCATTTGTGAGAAACAACATTAGTATATGCTAATGCTTTCTGTTGGCAATTCTACAGTAATTTATAGTGCTATGTAACTTTTAAGGAGTTGGTCTCCAAGATGTTTGGCAAAGCTTAGTGATGTAGTACGCTCCAATACAACACACTATAAAACATAGCCAAGTGTCAGAATTTCTAATTTCTAGTGGCATAATTTTTGTTATGGGAATTTTTGAAACTTGTAACTGGAATATATACTTGATTTCTTATAACCGGAATATCTACTTGATTTATGTTCGATGATTTTATATTGCAGCATACATCTCACTCAATTTTTTAGAGTACAGGTCTTCATGGCCCAACTGAACTGCAAGCGAGCTTCTCTGTTTTACAAGTATCAATGTAATTCTAAAGTAGAAATGGCACTTAACTATATCTAAAATTGTGATGTCTTATAACTGGAATATCTACTTGATTTATGTTCGATGATTCAACATTGGAGCATACATCTCACTCAATTTTTAGAGTAGAGATCTTCATGGCCCAGCTGAACTACAAGCGATCTTCTTTGTTTTACAAGTATCAATGTAATTCTAAAGCATAAATGGCACTTAAATATATCTAAAATTGTTAAATATCGAAAACCACAGAATGATTTTCTAAGTAGATTCAAATTCGAGATAGATCATGGATTAAATTTGAAGAACCCTACATACATTAGGGTTCACGGCTTTTGACTAAAATATCGTTGCAATCTTTGGTAGTCACTGATTTTGAAAACACCATTATTACCATAAACATAGCTATTTGTATCGCACTACAGACATTAGCAGGAGCTACATGTAAATTTAGGAAAGAAAGAGTGTTCGCATCTTAATTCAATTTCCTTAAATGATCTGAAGGATTATTTGCACATTACATTTTAAAATTGGAAATATAGATTTTTGAGATGTGAATTACCGAAAATATGAATACTAGAGGCCTAAGTGTTAATTTAGATTTTAAAGATTGTGAAACAAAATCATTTTTTAATTGATAAAAAAAAAAAAAAAACTCTTTTATCCTTTCCTAAAATAAATTAATAATTAATATTCTTTATATGTAATGAAGTAGAAATTATAGAACATGGATGTATAAGAAACATAGTAGTATAGTTGATTTTATAGCTTTTAATTCACAAAAATATAATTGATTTTTTAGTTTTTTATTTGCAAGAAACATAAGTGAAAATGTAAGAAACACACATGCAACAACTAAACTTTTGAATGTCAAAACAAAATAATATTTTTTGCATAATACTCGTCATCTATGGATCCATGGATTTGGATCAACGATTTGGATTACACGCTTGATTAGAATTTGATAATGATTTGACGAAGGATTTGGATTATATGCTTGATTAGACTTTCATAATGATTTGATGAGAAGTTCTTACATATCTAATGGTTCATGATGATTTAGTTTTGTAAACCAACTTAAATCCATCTTAACCTGGGATCTATCAAGCCCCGAGAGGGATTAAATATCTCGAGGTGCAAACTTGTTTTTGAGTGCAAAACTTGAGGAAATGTTTGCACCTTGAGAGATTTGATCCCTCTAGAATCTTGATAGATCTGAAGTTAAGATGGATCTACGCTGGTTTCAGTCGTGTGGATTCATACAAAATTTGTTGAACATATAATTATTTTGATTATTTTAAATATGCTAAATATGTTTAATAGGTCAATTTAACTTTAACTTTGTTTAAGTTTGTTAATATGAGAGAGACTCTCAGTAACATGAATGATGAAAAATGATGAAATAAAATGTTCAAGTGCACAGTGACAATGTAAGAATGTTGAACAATAGAAAATTTGAATAATAAGACTATAGTGAATTACGAACAATTTATAGTTTTAAGAAGAAGACATTTTGGGTAAGAGAACATTTTATTTAAGATAAAATTTCAAGTATTGTATTTATGGTTGAATTATTGTAACAAATAAATCAATTCACTTCATGAATAATGTTTATGTGCGCACACTTAGAGAGAGTTTTCATGTTTTGGGGGTGAGGAAAAGATATAGATATGAGAGAGAATTGTTGAGAGAGAAGGGAAAGAGAGAGAAAGGGAGTGGAAAACGGATGGAGAGAGAGATATATAGATAGATGTGGAGAGAGAGTGTGTATGTTTTGGGGGCGATATAAAGAGATAAAGGAGAGAAAATTGGAGATAGAGATATAGATGGAGGGGGAAGAGATGTGCTTACACTAAAATAAATGCACATTATTAATCTAATTACTTCGAAATTAATGTAAATCATACGTCTAGTTGTATCAAATCAGAAATCAACATCTACACTAAAATCAATGCATCTGTCTCTCTTCCCCCACTCTATTCCCCTTCCATCTCACTGTCTCTCTTAAATATGATCCCATTGTATTATATTTTAAAAAGTATCTAAATTAAAAATATATATAATTGATTGTTAAATATTAAATCTATATTTTGGATCAATCATGTCAAAGAAAATACAATAATAAAAGACTTAAAAGAATTATGCACTTTCTTTCCTCTATCATTGTTAGTCACTTTGTTTTCTCTCTCTACTTTGATCCTTGGTTAAAATGCATCTATCCTCTCTATGGGGATATTTTTAGTACTTGTGAGGATGGAGGGTTTAGATATACCTCAATAGTACTTATAACCTTTTTCATTTTAGATTTAATTAAAAAATGTTATAAAATTAAATTAAAATAAAGTATTTGCAAAATATTTTGATTTTGAAATAAGTTATGTTTTTTTGGCATATGGTATTGATAAGCCATGGTATTGGCCCATGTTATTGTAATTGAATAATTAAAAGCCTAGATCTGTAACATAATAATGAAAAGCATATATGGCCCATAGTATTGATAAACCATGGTGTTATCCCATGGCATTATGATTTTCTTCCCTCATCTCCCTCTCTCCCTCTCTCTTTCTATCTTTCTCTTCTGGGTATAATCTTGTTATATTGTAAAATATTAAATTTTTATCACTTATTAATTAAATTTAAAGATGTTTATGCAATCATTATTTTAATTTATATGTTAAAATGGATGTTAATTTTTAAGTAATATTTATATGTCATATATTATTTTAATTTATATGGTAAAATAGATATTAATTTATAAGTACTATTTATATGTTTTATATTTTAATCTGATATGTATATTTACGTCGTAAGACATTCCTTTTGAGAAGTATTTCACAACTGTCATCATTCTGAACCATTGGATTATATTGTAGACTATTGGAGAATGTCAAATCATTGGATTGGAGGTAGTTCGAAGGGTTTCTGAGACGGTTGTTCCCATACTCGTTATGTTGGTTAATCAAGGTTCTAGATGCAAACCCATTTGAACCCATTCTACTGTGAAAACCCATGCCATGCATTGCTTCTCTATGCCTCTTATCTGCAAGTTTAACTCGTAAGTTATTTATTTTCGTTTAAGGTTGTAGAAATTTTCAAACCCATCTCACCCTAACACATGTTTAGCTTCCTTCAGAAGAACATAGTAGATAGCTCATAGTTTCTTAGAGGCATAGTCCTTTGCATTATAGGTTTCCCTCTTTAAGGTTTTCAGAGAGAGGCATTTTCGTTTGACTCTTTAGTTATTAATTACATAAGAAACGTTATTTTGTGTGATTATATTGAAGAATATTAGTCATGGTAGACAGGAGCTGAGGCTATGTTTTCTGATTTGGCACACTTCTCAGAGTTGTGAATTAAGGTGACCAAATGTCTTTGGTTCCATGACTGAAAAAAAATCTTTCATATTTATATTGGTTAAACAATGTTCTAGAGGCAAAACCATTCTTCATATTCTGTCATGCAAATCCATGCGATCTTTTGTGTCTCTATGCCCCCTATCTGCTTTAACGGGTAAGTTTTTTTGTTTACCTTTAAGGTTGTCGACATTGTCTCAACTTTTTTACGTTGAGTTGAGGTTAATTAATCCTTACTCCATTTTTTGAGCGTTATGGTTATTTCAAGATGAGTGTTAAAAGGGGAAAAAGGCTTACCCATTCTACAGGTACAATGCCCTTCGTTAAATTTGTGGCTAAGGTTTTCAGAGCCATCTGAGCCTATTGCATGTTTAATATCCTTTGTAAGAACAAAGTGGATTTTTGAGAGTCTCTTAGAGGAATAGTCTTTTTCATTACAGATTTGTCTTTTTTTTTTAACTTTCTATAAATCACCTACGAGAAAAGGATCCAAGCTAGTCCAACTTATTAGTATGTCTTACAAAATCTTTAAAAAGTTAAATTAATGTTTTCAGCAAATGATTGTCAAGGTTTACAAAATTCCCTTATAGGAATCTTTTCAAATGGAGGTGATTATTTATGTAAGATATTTAGTACTCTACAAAAAAAATAAATTTGGGAGAGTGGATGCTAATATAATTGAATCATGTAGTATACATAGGGGGGATAATATGGGGTAGAGAGGGACGTACCAAAGGGAATATTGTAATAATGGGACGGGCTATAGTAATAAATAAGGCGGTTAACCCATATTATGTAAGGGACCATAAGTAGTTAGCAATAATGTAATAAGCTCATGGAATTAGATAGATGGTATTGAGGGAACCATGGTAATGACCCATGGTATTGTATGTATGAGACCTATATAGAGGCTAAAGACTCCCCATTGAGAGAGGTCAAGGATTATTGTATGAATAGGTGTATGGCTTATGGAGTGTTCTCCTTCATTAAGGAGTGAATGTATGGTGTTGCTCTACCTTAAGGGTTCTATTAATAAAGTGAAGCATTTCTATCTATTTATATCTTTTTATTTCTTGGGTATATTTGTATTCTCATATATTTTCAAGTAAGATCTATAAAAAGTGGTATCAGAGCAGTTTCTTGGGAAAAGAAGATTTTTTTTTTATTATTTTTGCAGGAACTTTTTGGGGCAACAACTTTGAAGATCATATTTGTATGTTGTGGTGAAATATTTGCAAAATCTAATTGCAGATCTGGGTTCTTTGCAAAAAAATACCCAATTTGAAAAAACAAATCGGCCAAATAGGAGTCCGGATGAGGGAGATATCGCTGATTTAAATATCAGTTGTGTTGTAGACATTTTTAGGGGCGGCAAGTTTGTGGATCAGATATGTACGTTTTGGAGCAAAATCTGCAAAATCTAATTCCAGATCTAAGGCTTTTGTGAAAAAAACCCAATCTGAAAAAATAAAAATAAAAATAAAAAAAAAAGAGAGAGAGAAAAGAAAAGAAAAGAAAAAATCGGCCGAATTAGAATCCGGATGAGGAAGATATCACTAATTTAAAAATCAACTGTGTTGTAGACATTTTTTGGGGTGGTGAGTTTGCAAATCGGATCTGTACGTTCTGGTGGAAAACCTATAGAATCTAATTGCAGATCTGAGTTTTTGGTGAAAAATACCCAATTTGAAAAAAACTATCGGCTGAATCGAAGTCGAGATGAGGGAGATATCACTGATTTAAAAATCAGTTGTGTTGCAGATATTTTTCAGGGCAATGAGTTTGCAGATCAGATCTGTATATTCTGAGAAAATATTTGTAGAATCTAATTGTAGATATGAATTCTTTGTGAAAAATACCCAATTTGAAAAAAAAATCGATCGAATCAGTGTCTAGATGAGGGAGATATCGCTGATTTGAAAATCAGCTGCGTTGTAGACATTTTTAGGGGTGGCGAGTTTGTAGATCAGATTGATATGTTCTGGGGCAATATTTGCATAATCTAATTGGAGATCTAATTTCTTTGTGAAAATATACCCAATTTCAAAAAAAAAAAAATCAGTCGAATCGAAGTACAGATGAGGTAGATATCGCTGATTTAAAATGAGTTCTTTTTCAAAAAAATTGTGAACGCGAGACAGCTACAGCGCGAATCTGAAATTCCAGTTCTTATATCGAAATTCGATGAAGATGTACAAATTTGATGGCTCTAATCTGGAAATATGGCTGGCACAAATGAGAGAATATTTCACTTTGAATCACATCGTAGATGATGAAACTAAACTACCTGTGGCATCCATTTACTCGGACCAAGAAAGATGGCAATGGTGGTAGTAGCATTCTAAATGTTATCCAAGGAAAATTACTTGGGAGATGTTTGCAAAATCCATTTGTGACCGCTTTGACCCTAAATCTAATTTTTTGGATCCTCTTACTAAGCTCAGACATACAGGCACACAACCTAGCAAAGATTTTATTTTTACAGGAAAGAAGGAAACCAAGAAACCTAAAGGGTTATTTTCTATTGGTATCTCCTTATTGCTGGTTCATGGATGTATTCAGAAGGAGAAGATCATTGTGTCTATAAATCCTAGCTGCAAGCATAATTTTATCAATGTTAATTTGGCAAAAAATTGCAAGTTTCAACAAAACACATTGAAAACACGCAGGTTGATGATGAGGATGTTCAAGTTTATAAAGATTTGAAACTTTCTATGGATAATTATGTGTTGCATTGTGATTTTAATATTTCAGATATGGATAACATGGATGTTGTTTTGAAATATCCTTCGATGGAATCTGTGGGTACTATTAATATTAATATGCAGAAGAAATTCACAAAACTCTGGTATAAAAAGAAGAAAATAACATTACAGGATATTTCTATTAAGACACAAGTAAAGACTATGGGGGCAGAAGCACAAATATTTAATGACACTGACACATCATATGATGAGCCTTTAATGGTCAATAACCAAACACAAACATCAAACTAGGTACCAAAAAAGCAAGGAGAATCCAAGGACGCTGAAGCAAAAAATGTTACAGGTACTGATACATCAGATGAGGACTCAACGGTTGAAGTAATATTGGAAGATAAGAAACAACAGTAGGCACAACAACATGTACCAGCTACCAATTAGGCTCCATTAAGTGGTGAATTAAAGAAAAAGACATCGTTGGTTAAAACTTCAGCATATCACCACCCACGTCACCCCGCAAGAAAACAACCAACAAGATGGCAATGAATTAGCCCCAAGGACAACAACCCTTGCATGATCGATAGAGAGGGGCAACGATCTACCTACTACACATCAACATAAAAAGAGCTTAAACAAATGGATGGCACTACAGCTGAAACCAAAAGCTCTTTAGCTCTTAATTACAAAAGAAATTTTATTTTATGTGCTTATATTGAAGAATATCAGGGATGATTGGTAGGTGACAAGTCTATGTTTGTTGATTTAGGACACTTCTCACAGTTGGCAATTAAGGTGAGCAAATGTATTTGGTTCCACGACACTTAAATCCAGCAAGAAATAATCAATTTAAAATATGGTATGTAATGGCAGATAGTTTTCATAGGGGTTCTCTATCCTTGTTTGATTCTCCCCTACATGGGGGAGGTTGCATTTATTTCCCAACTCAAAGAGGACATATAGAGCAACTTCTATATGCTGATACTAGGTGAGCACATTTTCATCGAGATAGGATATAAGTCCATTATGCCTTGAAGATATTGAAAAGCTGGGAAGTTGTATTTTATATAACAAAGAAGCATAGAATATGCTTTTTCATTGAACTGGAGAGACTTGTAGACTTTTGAAAACAATTTGGTCATATTGGGGTCATCAACACTTCCAAAGTTTCTTTTCTAACAAGAATTTTGAATCCAGAAC